>JAJOOH010001085.1:0-29391 GCA_029582605.1 Solanum gracilifrons
GTTTTCTTTTTGTATGTTTCAACCTCCAGCCAATGGCCTTGGCATGTATATATATATATATATATATGTGTGTGTGTGTGTAAGTAGGTATGCATTCGGTTGTGGCCTCGTAGGCTAGATAGTACATCTTTATTTTTTTCGACTTGTCTGCCATTGTTTGTATGGTTTATTCTCATTCAGGCCATGACCTTCAAGGTCCAGGCTTCACTTTTTAGAGGTTGTGCTGCCCAATACTTTTGGCTCACAATTTGGTTTAGCTAGTATGTTTTAGTGGGTAACTCGATCTTATATAGTATCGAGTGCCAGTTAATCCCCCTATTTCGGGGTGTGACATGTGATCATATGATTATTTGCTCTAATTAGCTTATGGGTATTGTTGTTTACTGATTTACACGCTGATTTGAAGTCAGTTTAATTGATAGTTGTGTATTAATCCATGGATTATAGTTCCAAATGTAGTTCTAATTTAGTGTTCCAGGCTTGCTTGAGAAAGAGATTTTAGAAATAAGGTTATCAATTGATGATTGTAGTGATTGTGTTGTTGTGGGTTTAGGTCGAGAGAGTGAATCTTAACTCGATCCTACCTATCTAGCTCGAGAGAGTAGATAAATTGAGGTATTGGGCTGCTTATTGTGTTCTGCTTGTCGAGGTTCGAGAGATCTCGCTCGAATCATAATAGTTGTTCAAGAGAAAGCGATTGCATATATAGTCTAGCCTACCCACTGAGATTCAGCAATTGTTAGTAAATTACGATTACCCATATAGAAAAATTAGCCTTTAATCGGTCACATCCCTAAGCATCCTTTATCTACTTGATTACTCCCCTATTTTTCTAATTATTGTAGTTGTTAATTAGCACTTTTAAACCCCCCCATCTGAGTAAATTTGATAATCTCTATTCATATAACCGATTAGACCACATTTATAACTTCATAACTGAATTCGAACTTGTACCGCTCCTTGTGGATTTGACCCCAACTCTTTGTTGGGTTTTATACTAGATTACGATCGCCTACACCTAGTATTGGATGAGGTATAGTTGAGAATTTATTAAAAATGGCGCCGCTGCTTTGTTTGTGATCTTTTTGTGTTGTAGTTGAATCGACTTACTTTGTTTATGTTTGTTATGGGCTGTTTGTGAACAGAGGACTAGATGAGTGTAAACGGATGTAACAGTAGCCACCTTGGACACCAAGATGACTTCGGAAATATTAATGATGTCAATGAAATTCACTTGGGTGGTATACTTTCTATTAGTTTACCTCTTGTTGAGGGAAATGTTGTGTTCCACGTGACAAGCACGATGCTGCAACTATTGCAAATGAAAGGGTTGTTTGAAGGCTTGGCTCATGAGGATCCCCATGACCATATCCGGAATTTTGTGGACGTTTGTGGTCCTTTTTCTTTCAAGAAAATCTCCCAAAAGTCTGTACGACTTCGATTGTTCCCTTTTTCAGTGATGGGGGAGGCAACCATGTGGTTAGCCGACCTACCAAGGGACTCCATTACCATTTGGGATGAACTTACTAAGGTGTTCTACATAAGCTTCTTTCCTCCTTCAAGGATGATGTAATTGAGAGATAATATCCAAGGCTTCAAATGGTTGGATGGTGAGCCAATCCACGAGACGTGGCTGAGATTTCAGAAATTATTACTTCAATGTCCAACTCACAGGCTTCTAAACAACGTGTTGTTACAACACTTCTACCGGAGTGTAGATTCGGTGAACAAAGGTGTGGCTTATCCACTTGTCTGAGGAGGTATTATATAGCAACCTTTTGAGTTAGCGTCAGCCCTCCTTGATGGGATGACAAAGATAAACTGAGCTCGATATACTCGAGAGGATCAGGTGTCTCCTTTGAATTTTAGGATGACAAAGGACCAAATAGAAAAAGACCAAGAACAAGATCAAAACATGGCCAAAATGATGACCCAATTGAATCTTTTAGCAAAATATGTAATGGGAAATGGTACTAGAGCTGTGAATCTTGTTGGTGTTAATGGGGTGACCCCCGATGATGCACACTCTGATGCTCTATATAATGATGAAGTGAGTTTCCTTGCAAATTAAAGAGGAGGTTTCCATTCGAGCGATTTAAGGCCGAGTGAGAATTAAAATTGGAATAGAGAGCGGGATGACGGTTGGAGAGACCATGATAGAGAATGGCTTGATCGTGGGACTAATTGGAAGAAGCGGGATCGTGAAAAGGAAAGATGCGTTCCTCCTCATGAGTGTCAAAATCCAAAAGAGCAAAAGGCTTACCCAAAGAACTTTCGCACAGAAGATATGCTTGCACGCATTCTCAATAAAGTGAAAGGGTCAGACAAGGTGCTAAAAGAAATAAAAGAGGACGTCTCCAAACTCGATCATACGTTCACCTCTCACTTAGTGTTCATCAAACAACTGGAAACACAAATGGGTCAAATCTCATCTCATTTGAACCCAAGGCCAAAAGGGGATCTACCAAGTGATACCTTAGCTAAACCAAAAAATAAACCTTGAAAGCATATCTACATCATGCCACGACATTAAATAAGGCACTTCTTGGGAGGCGACCCAAGCTTTTATGCTTTTACTACTGTTGTTTGAATAACGGGTGTTAAATGTGCAGGTTGGAAATATGGAATTTTGAGAAAATGGCAGTTAGGCGAGCCAAAGGTTCAGTTGGAGACTCGTGAAACAGGTCGGCGAGCTTAACTTGGACCACCGTTTGAACCACCTAACTTTCTAGAGGTTCTGTAAAACTCGATGAGTTGAAGTGCTACTGGGTGCTTCGCCGAGTGGGTCGGCTACGTATGTCGTGATCAGCGACTGGTGCGTGAACTGAAGATTTTTTAATGCCAAACCATTTATAATTCAAAAATCTCCCTCATTTCATACTTTTCAACTTCTAAAATTTTAGAACCGCATATCATCTTACTCTCGTACTAGTTTTATTACTTTTGGTGTGGGTTCGATAACTCGGTGAGGAGTTTTGGATTCCTTGCTAGCCTAGCTTTTCAAATTATCTACATCTAAGGTGGGTTTTTTGAACCCCGTCCTTACATTTTCAAAAAAATGAATGTATGATCATTGTGTGGTTGTTCACTATACGTAATTGTGATTTGTTGAATGGGTGGCATTAAGGCCTACTCGTATTTAGTTTAAATTGTTGTAATTGGCCTTAAATTGTGAAACACCGTGTTTTAGCAATATAATTTTGTGAGTCGTGTTTATATTATGTTGATTCTAGTGTGGGTGAAGTCTGAGTAGCCCCATATTGAGCGCATTGTCGGATTTTTTGACAATGATAGAGCGGTTGACATCATTCTTAGAGGCAAAAGACGTCGATTGGCCAATTTTTACCCAATCGGGGGATGTCTGAGTACCCCATAGGATTGGGTAGTATGGGTCTGAGCCTAATTGCATAGAATTATAGTTTAATTTTGTTTCCGTGTGCTGCGGGTTATATTTTGAAAGTGGGGGTGCAAATCTGGCAGGTTGGACTATTCAGCGAGCTGGGTCCAGCTCGTCGAGTGATTCGGCGGTTCGCCTAAAGACCCCTCGATCACCTTTTAATTCTCTATTTTATTGGCTTGAGTTTTGTAACTTTCGGCGATACGCCTGAGATCACCGAGTTCACTCGATGACTCACCGAAAGTCCCTTCTATGCCCCAAAATCCTAAAATTGTTTTGTAACATTTGACGAGCTACTTCTAGTTCGCCGAATGGTGTCGGAGATTTACCGAAAGGCCCTGAGCATCACCGACCTGTTCTAATTTTTTGCAGATTTTACTCTGGAAATTTCGACGAGCCCAACTTGGCTCACCAAAGGGGTTCGGCGACTCACCGAACGGTTCGACGACTCACCGAACGGTTCGACGAGTCTTTTTGTGCAGTTTTCAAACTTGGAATCTTATTTCGAATTGCATCTAACATGTGTGGTTTTGTTTTCCAGAAACGGCTAGACCAAAGGTTATAGGCATAAATCAACCGCCTCGAAAAAGGGCAAAAGGGATTGTGATAAATGAGGAGGTTGCAGCCTCCGGGCCATCGTATCAAAGTTTCCTCCAAAAGGGGGCAAAGGCAAGGGCAAGGGGCCAGTATTGCCAACACATGTGGAGGCGAGCTCCAACAGTGTGAAGATCTTTCAGGGGAAAGTTTCTCAGCCTTCATATCTGAGCCGCAGGACGACTAACTCCTACAGGCTAGGAGAGCGGAGCTACGCTCTAAGTCATTGAATGACCCGTCTAGGATCTCGGTGCCTCCTACACCTTCTCGTCCTCCAGCTCTAACTCAAACAGTAGTGCAGGCCTGATTTTTAACATTCCTTGATTTCCCTTCTTTTTCACCACACCCCTAATTTAAACTTTTGGCCTAAGTTGGCTATTCAAACGAACCAATACTTCATGAAGGCTATAGGTGATGGGAGAAAAGGGCCAAAGTTGTTCAAGTTTCTTCAAAAGAAAAGTACAGGCTCAAAAGGTGCCAAGCTAGGTTCACACTCTCACAAGGTGGCCACAAAGAGGTATATTATCAATTTTTTTCACTCTTGTCTAAGATCATTTCCATCGTTTGCTTCCATCAATCAATTGGACTACCATGGAAAGTTCTTGGTATCACCATGAACATAGAGAATCATGAGTTTATTGAGGGCCATAGGTTTGCACTGCATGCCCTTACGATGAGAGTAGAGACTTTTGTGTAAGGCCAAGGCAATTCTGCTGTTGTGACGACCTTGAAAGCTGATATTGTGGTGTTGAGAAAGGATGTGGACGAGCTGAATTCCACTCATCTATCGATGTTGTTCGACATAGTTGAGATCCCTGACATTCCAAGCACTGATGTTCCAGCCAGTTCTGAGGTTCCTTCGGCTACTACGATCAGAGATGCTGCTAGGGCTAATGACGTAGATGCCGAGTTTGAGGCAGAGACTGATGAGAAAAAGATGGGTGTCCGTGAGGTGGCTATGTACGATGATTTGGAGGACCTTGAGGTGTCCATGGTTCAGACAGCGTTGAGGCATCCCTTAGAGATTCTTCGATGGTAGGCTCCAGTGGAGCCAAGGATGTTGATGAGTCAGGCACTGATGCCAAACAGATGGAGTCACCGATATGAAGAGTTCACCCCAAGGTTAGCCTGGCAGGAGGATTTTTGAATCCTTTTCTATTTTTATATCTCTATTTCTTTGCATTTGAGGACAACTGCTAGACTCGTTTGGTGGGTGAGGTATTCCTATACCTACATCTTTTGGGTTGTTTTGTGGATAGTTGCTATTTTTGTTTTGTAAATGTTGGGTCATATCTTTTGTCTTTATATATATGGTTTTGATCTATTATATTTGTCCATTGTTTTGAATGTGCAAATAGTTTTGAACCCGTTTTAAAAATGCCACCTTGTGATTTGTTTGATTGTGGTTGTTCTCTAGCAAATTTGAGTGTCGGTTTTGGTGAATATCGATGAGTTAAATAGTGTTATCAATTGAACAATATGAGTGTGCGGCTACAATGAGGCAAATTAAGTTACATAGGTCATATGTGAACTCCTAGCATCTCATTGTGACTAGCCGGTTGTTTAGTTGATCTCTTGTGATGATTGTTGCCCGCTAGCTAAAAATTGTAGAGTCTTGTTTGATGATTGTGTCAAATGCCATATGTGGTGAGGTTGTCTTGAACTATGTGTTTGTTGATACATAGAACTTTCCCCATTAGTCCAATTGATTCATGGAAGCAAGCGATTGAAATGATCTTAGGCAAAATTTGTGAAGAGTGAACCAAAAATTGATAACATACTTCTTTGTGGCTACCTTGTGAGAGTGTGAACCTAGATTGGAACCTTTTGAGCCTATCCTTTTCTTGGGAAGAAACCTGAACAACTTTGTCCCCTTTCTCCCATCACCTATAACCTTCATGAAGTATTGGTTCGTTTGAATAGCCAACTTAGGACAAAAGCCTAATTTGGGGGTGTAGTGAAAAAGAAGGGAAACCAAGGAATGTGAAAAATCCTCCTTGGACAGATCATGTTAAAAAAAAGATGGAACCCCACCATGTAAAACAAAAAATGAAAAAGATTAAAAAAAGAAGAGCTTGTGAAATAATGTTTGTGAGAAGAGCAAAAGAAATGGGGTATCCAATGAGTCATGCTTAAATGAATAATAGGGTGGATTGTGAAATTCATAGAATGTGAAAGAGAAGGAGAAAAAGTGATTTGCAGGCCATACTTCATGAAGGTAGAAGTCACTAAACCAAAATGATCATACATTTGCACTCAGTCTTGTTACAAGCCTTGAAAGGCCTTTGTGATCTTGAGTAAGCTGAAAATAATGTTGATTGGAAAATAAAGGCATGCCTATGGGTAGAATCATGCATGTGTTCATCTTTGGGAGTGTGAGAGTTGTGTGTGATTTCAAAATTATAAATTTATGATGAACTTTGTGTGACCATAAAATCATTTTTGGTGTGAGGGCATTTGAATTCTATTGTTGAGCTTGAACTTGCATTTAAAGCAAGCATTGGGAGGTTGAGTTCTATTTGATGATGTTAGTCACAATTTGAAACTTAGAGTGCACAATTTAACATAGCATGCGAAATTTGAACCTCTTGTGTGCATATGTGTTGAGTCTTAAGTAGCACTGTTTGTAGACGTCCTGGCGAACTGATTGATCTTGAGTTTTACTTGAGGACAAAGCAAAATTTTAAGTTGGGGGTGTTGATGAGTCTGAGATTTCGATTCATTTAGGGCTTTGTTTTCATAGTTTTATTATCCTCAATGCTTAATTTATGCTCTAAACTTATGTTGAAGTGTTGATTTGCAGCAATGAAGGCTAAGAAGCAAGGCAAAGGACATTATCGGACAAAGAGGAGAGAAAAGATAAAGAGGTTGAAGAAAGGCAGTCCTGGTGATCGCCAAGACCACTTGGCGAACCGCCGAGTGGCTCTTCAGTTTGCCAAAAGTTCTAGCGTGCCAGCAGTGCTGATTTTGAAGTGGGTTTAATTGATATTTGTGTCTTAATCCATGGATTGTAGTTGCAAATGCAGTTCTAGTTTAGTGTTCTAGGCTTGGTTGGGAAAGAGATTTTTGAACTAAGGTTATCAATTGATGATTGTAGTGATTGGGTTGTTGTGGGTTTAGGTCGAGAGAGTGAATCTTAACTCGATCCTACCTATCTAGCTCGAGAGAGTAGATAAATTGAGTTATTGGGTTGCTTATAGTATTCTGCTTGTCAAGGTTCGAGAGAAATTGCTTGAATCGTAATAGTTGTTCGAGAGAAAGCTATTGCATCTATAGTCTAGCCTACCCACTGAGATTTAGAAATTTTTAGTAAATTACGATTACCCATATAGCTAAATTAGCCTTTAATTGGTCACATCCCCAAGCATCCTTTATCTACTTGATTACTCCCTTGTTTTTCTGATTGTTGTAGTTGTTAATTGACACCTTTAACCCCCCCCTCCCCCCATCTTACATTCGTGTCAACTCCTTCGATTTATCTAAATGAATTTGATAATTTCTATTCTCATAATCGATTACACCACGTTTATAACTTCGTAACTGAAATTAAACTTGTACCGCTCCCTGTGGGTTCGACCCCAACTCTTTGTTAGATTTTATACTAGATTACGATCGCCTACACCTAGTATTGGATGAGGTGTAGTTGAGCGTTCATCAAGGAGGAAACATCAACTCTAAGTTAAAGCATGTTCACATTATCATATCATGAAGTTTATTCGCAACTCATACTCAAATGCACATTAACATCTAGAAATCAATCAAATTGACTCATTTTCTATAAACTTAAGCTTTTCATAATCATGCATAAATAAGGAAATCATGGGAATATCTAAAACAGATGACACCAAAAGAATAAACCATGAGGAACTCATTACCTCAAGCTAATGTAGGAGTAGAAGGAAAGAGATGAGGATATCGGGACTTCATATTGGCCTCGGCCTCCCAAGTAGCACCCTCAACTAGCTGATTCCTCCACAACACTTTCACAAAATCAACTTCTTTATTTTTCAACTTCTTGACTTGCCGGTCTAAAATCTCAACCGAAACTTTTTCATAAGAAAGATCCTCCTAAACTCCCAAACCTTCTAAGAGAACTATAGATGCCGGATCTCCAACACATTTCTTCAACATAGAGACATGGGAAACCGGATGTACCGATGCCAACTCATTAGGCAATTCTCGTTCATAAGCAACCTTACCAACACGCCTCAAAATTTGATATGGGCCTATATATCGGGGACTAAGCTTCCCCATCTTACCAAACATCATTACACCCTTTATGGGTGAAATTTTGAAGTAAACCCAATAATGAACATCAAACTCAAGATCTCTTATTCTAACATCAGCATATGACTTTTGTTGACTTTGAGCTATTTTGAACCTTTCTCTAATAAGTCAAACTTTTTTCATAGCCTCATGTACCAACTCAGGACCTATTAGGGCAACATCACCCACTTCGAACAACCTATAAGAGATCTACAACTCCTACCATATAATTGTAGCACCCCGTAGCCTAAAGAGGGAAAACTAGCAGAATTGCAGAACCTACAGGTGTCACCCACGAGGGCCAACCACTCCCCGTGGTTGGACCCACGCCCTGTGGAAGGTCTTCGTAGATGGGCACCTAAGGCATTATTTTGGGCAATGAACCATAGCTAGGACCCATGACCCGCGGATGGGTCCACAGTCCATGGTTAGGGAGTCGTAGGTCAAGGTCCTGGAAACCAAGTCTCTGAACTTAAACCACTTCTGACTAGGATGGGTCGTGGGTCCACCCACGGTCGGTGGATCATGGTCTCGTGGGTCAAGTCGGTGAAATTATTTTAGGGACTTAAGGGTCTTTTCCAGTTTTATTTAAATTGAAGTGGTGTCGTTTTGCCTAGACCTAGACTACCTATATAAGTATTTTAAGCCCCAAAATCCCCAATTAAGTCATTCTATCAAATCACAAAAGAAAAACCCAGAACTACTCTCAAATATTCTCTCTCTAGAACGAAGAAGATGAAGGAAGAAGAGGAAGCTTGGTCAAGTTCAAGTCTCAAATTTTTGAGATTTTGGTGGGATTGTGACTAATGTTTGATGGCTTTTCATCCATGGGATTCTTCCTTCTATTGAGTTCCCTAGAATTCCACAATTTGATTAAGAATTTCCCTAATTCTAGTTAGGGTTTTTTCCATTGTTGTGGGTTATGATGAATGTTGATCTAATTGAGTGGATTATGATTGTTTATGACTGAATTGATATAATTGCATGTATTTAGGATGAAATTACATGTACCCATGCATATCCTATGATTTTAGGGTTGAATTGATATAGTGGGTTTGATGCTATGTGAGGGAAACTCTATAGGTTAGATATATCCTTATAGGATTGATGAATTATGAATAGAATTGCTCTAGATTAAAGCATATATGATGAATATGATGTTAATTTCTTGAGAGTAAGGCACATACGATGATCATGAGATGTAGTGCTTTAGACTAAAGCTTACACTATGCATTGTTGATTATAATACTATGATGTGGAAGAGATACTTCCTATAATGAATTGATAAGTATGATTGAATGAATGTGAAAGGTTTACTCACATGAATGATTCTAGGTTGAAAGGATTGCTCACATAAAATGAATGTAGACTAAAATGCTTAATGAATTATGAGGCTAGAGGTGATTACCCTTAACCTCCATATGTAAGGATATGAGGTGATCTATCATACTCATTAGACTTGAACAATAGGTGAGTCCCCACGTTCTTAATATGATGAATGGATATGGAGGCATGCACCCATGCTTCTTATGAAATGATGTGAGGCGAGTACCTGCATCATATGATGAGGTTGTGGAGGCGAGTACTCGCAATCTAAAATTGAGTAAGGCAAGAGGCGAATACCCATTAGCCTTTATGAATTAGGAATTGAGACGAATACCCATGTCTCTAAAAGTAAGTATGATTAAAGATATTATGTTATGAAATTGACTTGTGTGGATTGTTGCTAGATATGTCTTCCATGATGTAAGCTTAACTAAAGGCAGATGACCTAAGTCTTGGCTAAGGTTGAATGAGGTTACTTAAGGGAGTATTCCTCTTTTATTATGATGCTTTATATATTGATTATGCTTATGCCTTATGTCTTATGTTGACTAATGCTTATGTCTATGTTGTTTATGCTAGCCATCATATTTTGTACTTGATTTTACTAAGGTATACTCTTGCCTACATTATTATCAAATGTAGGGTTCGGCATTCCTTATTCACACACTTGTGGCTAGGTTCCTAGAGGATTGTGAAGTGAAGCTTTGGTGAGTCCTCATTGTAATCGAGGATTGGATTACCCTATCTCTTTTATGTCTTTCCTTAATTTTTGAGTCTATTGTATGGGCTGCGCCCCAAGATTTCTATTTCTTATGTTTAGATGGTTTGTGACTATGTCAAGATAGACTTCCACTTGATTTTATAAAAGACTTTAAATGTAGTGAAATGTTTTAAATTTCCGCACTTTTCTATTACTTTATGTTGTGAAATGCTAAGTGGCTTGTATGAGGCCTCTAGGGGTTTTGTATGCCATGTTACATCTAGGGGATACCCTGGGTCGTGAAAACAATGCTTCAAATGGATCCATACCAATACTTGAGTGATAACTATTGTTATATGCAAACTAAATCAATGGAAAATGCTCAGCCCAATTACCCTTAAAATCAATCACACAATCTCTCAACATGTCTTTAACACGAGTACCAAGCTCCTTTTGGAAAGATTTCCAAAACTAAGAAGTGAATTGAGTACCACGATCGGAGATAATGGATAAAGGCACTCCATGAAAATTTACCATTTCCCTCAAATACAACTTAGCATAATCTTCCACCGAATAAGAAACCTTGACGGAAATAAAGTGAGTTGATTTCGTCATTCGATCTACTATAACCCAAATCGAGTCATGTTGTCACCGAGTGCATGACAAACCAATAATGAAGTCCATATTCAAATCTTCCCACTTCAAAGTAGGAATGCTGATGTCTTGGGACAAACCTCCCAGTTTTTTATGCTCAACTTTCATTTGTTGACAATTAGGACATCTATCCACAAATCCCGCAATATCCTTCTTCATCCCATTCCACCAATAGACCTCCCACAAATCACGATACATCTTTGTGGCTCTCGGGTGAATGGAATACCGAGAACTATGAGCTTCTTACAAGATATTTTCCCTCAAGCCATCTACATTAGGAGCACATAAGCGACCTTGATATCTAAGTACCCCATCTCTCCTTGGGAGAAAGCGTTAACAAACTTTTTAATCACCGCTTCTTTTAATTTAACCAAAGTTGGATCAAGAACATGCTTGGCTTTCACATCTACCACAAAAGATGATTCGGAACCATTGTGAACCATAACACCACCCTTGGTGGAGTCCACTAACCGAACACCCATCCGGGTTAATCTATAAACATCTTGAACCAATTCCTTCTTATGTTCTTCAATATGAGCAACACTACCCATATACAATCGACTAAGAGCATCCGCCACCACATTTGTTTTATGATGAGTCTAAGATTTCGACTCATTTAGGGCTTTATTTTGATAGTTTTAGTGTCCTCAAATGCCTAATTTATGCTATAGACTGATATTAAAGTATTAATTTTAAGGTATATAGACTAAGGAGCAAGGCAAGAACATTACCAGGCAAAAAGGAACAAACAAGCTGAAGAAATGAAGAAAAGCGTTCCTGGTGACTTGCTGAAAGTACTTCTTGATCGCCCTTCTGTGTCCCTAATTCCTTAAAATACAATGTAACTTTTGGTGAGCTACTTTTAGTTTGCCGACTGGTGTTTGCGATCCGCCAAATGGCCCTGGACATCAGCGACCAACTTTGAACTTCTGAAATTTTTATTCTGGAACTTTTGGTGAGCTCGATCTGGCTCACCAAAGTGGTTCGGCGACTTGCCGACCGATTCAGCGAGTCTTCCTGCAGTTATTTTCTGAAGTTTTTCTTGAACTTTTTCTAATGTTTGCTATGTTGCTTTGTAGGAATGGCTAGACCCATAGTTTCCGGTAAAAACATGCCGCCCTGAAAGTGGGCACGAGGAATAACTATTAATGAGGATGCAACTGCATCCCGAGAAAAGGCAAAAGAATTCCCTACCTAGGAAGGAAAAGGGAAATTCAAGGGCAAGCGCCATGGTTGAGACACCGGAGGCCAACTCTGATAGTGAGGGAGTCTACGAGAAACACCTCACCATATCCGGCAATGAGAGGGACTCACAGGATAATCAGGCTTCCATCTCTAAACCTGAGGATGACCAGCTGTTACAGGCCCGGAGAACAAAGCTATACTCCATGATGATTCATGATTCATCTAAGATCCTGATATGTCAAACTCCTAATCCTCCTCCAACTGTAGAGCCAACAAAGACTGTGGTCCCAGGGCCACCAGTACAGGGTCATCCTCTCCGGTCACTCAGCTGGATAAAGGTTGAAGGATTGAGGACCATATTAGAAGAAAAGAGAATGTTTACCGATGGTGTGGTGGACAGGCATCCAACAGTGTGGGACACTCTCAAATTTCACAAATTTGAGGTTTTCACCAAACCCTGTGTCCCAGACATTCCTACCTGGTACCATAGAGGAAGAAGAGGCTAATGCGTTCAAGCAGGTGTACTTTATGGTGGTCCGAGGAAAGAAGGTTTAATGCAGCAGTGATGAAATAAATGATGAGTTTGGGCATGCTTTCGACTTTATGCATGACTACCAGAGCATAATCCAGACAAGAACTTTGGATGACCTACAAGGTTGGCTAACCCCCCTTCTCTCCGACATCACGTCGATATGGATTGAAGCCGGAGCACTGATAGAGAAGAAAGATCTTGATATGGCAACTAGGTATTGGTTTGAGTTTACCAGCAACATGATCATGTCGTCCCAAAACGAGTCTATCCTCCACCACCAAAGGTGGCCTGTCTTAGGTCCATCATTACTAGGAAGAGTCTGAATTTGGATTTGATTATCAAGCAGGAGATGGTCATGAGGGCCAAGCAGCGTCAAACTTCACTTCTATTTCCGGTGTTGATCACCAAATTATGCTTATGGGCATGTGTTCCGAGATTTGAGAAGAGGGATGTCGAGGTTACACCCACCTCTTCTATCGACATCCGGCGTATAGAGGCCGAGTACAAAGGGGATGAGGCTGACAGGAGGAGGGAAGCCCCAGTTTCTTTATGCACCAATATATATTTTAAAACATATATATGACATATCTGCCCATATATTTCTCTTAGGTATCTAAAGACATATTAATGACAATTAATTCATCTTGACAGGGAATGGGGATACCAGTAGGGAAGTTGATGTTGATATGCTACCTACAGAAACGGTCCTTCCTACTCAGGCCAGTGGGCCTTCAGGTACTTCCAAACCTACTACTTACGAGTCTCCTAGCACTTTTGGTGCACTCCCTCCCCCTAGATCTTCTGTTGCTACTGCTTCTGCTTCCCGACCCCCTATCACCAAGACTATGCTCTACAAGATGGGCCATTTGGCCCAATCTGCTGATGTGCGTACCTCCCGAGTAGAGGCCACTATGTATGAGATGATAGAAAGAGTGATAGTTGTTTCCTTGGCCCCACTTAGGGCTGAGATGAGGGATCACAGGTTGGCACAAGATGTCCTTATCGTTAGAGTCATAGTTTGTGAGCAGACTTGAGGTACTTCAGATGAGGTGACGACCTTAAAGGCTGATAATACTGGGTTGAGGAGAGATATGGACAAGCAGAAGTCCACTGACTTTACTTCATTATTTGGGACCGTGGAGATTCTCTACACGCCGAGTGTTGATATTCCAACCTGTTCTGAGGTGCCTCCGGCCACCACCGGAGATAAAGTTAGACCTGATGATGTTGCCAGGCTGAGACAGATGAGGAGCAGCTTGGTGTTACTAATGCAGCTATCTATGATGACTTAGTGGATCTAGAAGGAGCCATGGTGCATACAGTTGTGCAGGCCTCTTTCCGGGATGTTTCTATGGTGGGCTCCAGTGGAGCCAAGGATGTTGAGACACTGGGCACTAATGCCCAAATATATGGAGTAGTGGATATGCAGAGTTCACCCCAGGCCTAGCATGGCAGGATGATTCTCTTTGCCTCTTCTTTGTTATTTCTCAGAGTATTTTTATTTTTAGTTGCATTTGAGGACAACTACATTTTTTTTGTTGGTGGGGTGAGGTATTTCTATACCTACCTCTTGTGGGTTGTTTTGTGAATATTAACTTGATTGTGTTTTGTGAATAATGGAGCTTATTGGTTTTTATATATATCTTGGTTGTTGAATTGTAGTTGTTGATAAATTGTGGCCCATTATTTTGATATGAAAATGGTTTTGAACCAAGTTTTAAAAATTTTCCACCTATTTTGTGTGTGATTGTGGCTGTTCTTGTGCAAATTTGAGTGTTGGTTGTGATCAATATCGATGACTTCAATAGTACTCTTAATTGAACGAAATGAATGTTCGGCTACGATGAGGCAAACGAAGTTATATAGGCAATATGTGAACTTTTAGAATCTCATTTTGACTAGCCCATTGTCGAATGAGTCTCTTGTGATGAACATTGAACGCTAGCTAGAAGTGTGGAGTCTTGTTTGATAATTATACTAATGCCTTGTATGGTGAGGTTGTTTTGAACATTGTGCTTGATGACACCTAGAATTTTCCCCGTTTGTCTAATTGATTGAGTGAAGCAAGCAATTCAAATTCCCCTTTTGATGGATTGTTTTGAAAGGGATGAAACCCCTCTATGTAAAAAAAATGAGAAAAAGAAGAAAGAAAAGAAAAATATTGAAAAAGAGCAAAATGTTGAAATAAAATCTGTGAGAATAGTAAAAAAATGGGGTATCCGGTGATTCATGTTTAATTGAATAATAAGGTGGATTATGAACATGTTGGAATGTGAAACAGAAGAAGAAATGTAATTTCAGGCCATACTTCATGAAGGTAGAAATCACCAAGCCTAAATGACCATACCTTTACACTCAGCCCTATTACATGCCCTAAAAAGACCTTTGTGATCTTTACTAAGCTGAAACGAATATTGATTGGAAAATAAGGGCAAGCCTATGGGTGGAGTCATGTGTGTGTTTGTATTTTTGAGTGTGAGAGTTGTATGTGATTCAGGGACTTCAAATTTTTGAGAAATTTTGTGTGAATGTGGAATCATCTTTGTTGTGAGGGAATTTGAGTACCTTTGTTGAGTCTGAACTTGCATTTGAAGCAAGCATTGTGAACTTGAGTACACTTGATAATGGTGAGTCACAATTTGAATCTTTGAGTGCACAATTGAGCATTGTATGTGTAGTTTTAATCTTTTGTGTGCAATTATGTTGAATCTTAAGCAGCATTGTTTATAGACATCCGTGTTGAACTGATTGATCTTGAGTTTTTACTTGAGGACAAGCAAAAGTTTAAGTTGGGGGGTGTTGATGAGTTTGAGATTTCGACTCATTTAGGGCTTTGTTTTGATAGTGTTAGTGTCCTTAAATGCCTTGTTTATGCTATAAACTGATATTAAAGCATTGGTTTTCAGGTATGTAGACTAAGGAACAAGGAAAGGACACAACTATGCAAAAATGAGCAAACAAGCTGAAGAAGTGAACAAAAGCGATCCAGATGATTGCCAAGATCAATCGGTGGTCAGCGAACTGCTGAGTAGCTCTTTAGCCCGCCCACAGTTCTAGTGTGCCAGCCTTGGGGAAGAACCAACTTGGCGACAGAAATGAGTAGTCGGCGAATCACCAAACGACTCCGCGATGGCAACCTTGATCGCCTAAAGTCACAGAACCCTGAGGACTAATGGCTATTGCAAATTGGAAATGTAAGGCAGCAACGGGCGGATCGCTGACCTATTCGGCGAAGCCTAACTTACTCCGCCCAATGGCCTTTTGGGCCAAAAATTTTGCAACTATAAATTGAAATTTAAAATGAGAATTCACGAGTTCTTTCTAAATCATTCAATAGAGTTTTTGATTCCCAAGTTTGAGAGTTAGAGTTTTCTCTTTGTTTTTGAGTTCCATAGTAGACTTCGAAGCTTTTGAAGTTCAACCTTGAAGATGTAAAGTGGGTTTTTGAATTTACTCAATTCGGACCATATGAACTTAGACTTCTTTTGAGTCAATGATGTCAATGGAGATGCAATCGAAGAAAACCTCTCAACAAACCTTCTGTAGTAACCAGCCAAGCCCAAGAAACTTCTAACGTACAAAGGGGATAGAGGTGTAGGCCAACTCTTGACCACATTCGTCTTCTTAGGATCTGCCTCAATACCCTTACTTAAAACAATGTGACCAAGAAAAGCTACTGACCTTGGCCAAAATTTACATTTGCTAAACTTTGCAAAGAGTTGTTGGTCCTTGAGAATTTGCAACACGATCCTCAAATGATCAATATGGTCATCCTCACTTCTCGATTAGACCAATATATCATCAATGAACACAATCACAAACATGTCAAGGTATTGTCTAAACACCCCATTCATCAAATCCATAATTGTCACCAGAGCATAAGTCAACTAAAACGACATTACCAAAAACTCATAATGACCATACTGAGTTTTAAAAGCCATCTTCGAAATGTCATCTTCCTTCACCCTCAATTGATGATAACCCGACCGAAGGTCAATCTTAGAGAAGTAACTCGCTCCTTGAAGTTGGTCAAACAAATTATCTATCCTTGGAAGAGGATATTTATTCTTAATGGTCACCTTGTTCAACTGACGATAGTTAATGCACATACGAAGAGAACCATCCTTCTTTCTAACAAACAAAACTGGAGCACCCCATGGAGAGATACTTGGCTGGATGAAGCCCTTATCCAACAAATCTTTCAATTGTTCTTTCAACTCTTTTAGTTCTGTCGGAGCCATACGGTACGGAGGAATAGAAATAGGTTGCGTATCTGGGAGAAGGTTGACGCCAAAGTCTATTTCCTTTTCGGGAGAAATACCAGGTAAATCGTTTGGGAATACTTTCAGAAAATCATTAACAACGGGGACCGACTTAAGAGTAGGGGTTTTGGAATCCATAACGCTCACCCTAACTAGATAGTAAATGCAACCCTCATAAATCTTCTTGCTATCTTTAAGAGAAGATACAAACCGACCCTTAGGCATAGAATTTCCCCCTCCACTCTAGGACAAGCTCATTTAGGAACTGAAACTTGACTACATGAGTTCTACAAACAATAGAAGCATAACATGAGTGAAACCAATCCATACAAAGGATAACATAAAAATCTAGCATATCAAGCTCTACCAATTCAACAAGAGTAACTCTACGGGACAAGGAAATGGGACACATTCTATAGACCCTCTTAGCCACAACAGATCACCAACAGGGGTAGAGATAGAAAACGGATCTAATAACACATACGGAAGAACATCAAACCTCATAGCCACATATGGCGTCACAAAAGACAAGGTGGCACCAGGATCAAGTAAAGCATAAACATCAAATTGGAAGACTTTCCACATACTGGTAACCACATCGGGAGAACCCTCTTGTTCACCACGAGTCTGTAGTGCAGAAAACTTATTTTGCTTCTGACCTCTACTAGGAACGGATGAAGGATTAGGTTGAGCCCTTCAATGATTATCCCCTTCATTCTTAGCAACCAAATGACAATCTTTTATCTTGTGTTGCATCTTACCACAACCAAAAAACAAGCATTGGCACCCGCTAGACAATTGCCCTCATACTTCCTTCCACACTTAGCACAATTAGGCAACAATGACCCACTAACCTCCTTGAGGCTTAGGGTTAGACACCCTATATTTGTTGAACCTTGTAGGAGCATTGGAGGATCCTTGACCGAAAAACCTTTGTCGAAATCTAAGACGACCATGTCAATCGAAACTTCCATGTGAGAAATTACCATCACCGATTTTAGCCCTCTTTGTCTTCCAAGACTTTGCCTTAAGTTTCTCCTTTTCGATATGTTGATCACGAACATATATCCATGTATTCAACAATTATGGTTGTAAGGCACTCTTTAACTACCATTTTGGACAAACCCGAAATGAACTTACTTATATTTGCCCTAGGATCGACAACTATTGAGGGATCATATCGGGATAATTGTGTGAATTTCAAAGCATATTCTTCCACACTCATACTTCCTTGACGAAGGTTGATAAACTCAAGCACGTTTGCTTCCCTCATCTCAAGGGGAAAGAACCTATTAAGGAAAACAACTATGAAACTTTCCCAATCAAGAGGACTTGCATCTTCTGGTTTCCCTTCTTTCCATTGGTTGAACCACATTTGAGCAACACCCTTGAGTTGATAAGAGGATAACTCCGCCTTTTCTACTAGCGTCACTCCCATGATCATCAACGCCTTATAAACCTCATCAAGGAACTCTTGAGGATCTTCCTCAACTTTAGAACCATGAAACTCTAGAGGATTCATCCTAGTGGAGTCCCTCACTCTAGATGTTGTCGTACCCACATTTGGGTTCACAGGAACCGTAACCTCCCTATTGTATTGAGCCGTCACGACTTGAACCAATACTTGAATAACAACCCTAAACTCTGCATTAGTCATTTGCTCTACCAAAGGATCAACCGGAGCTTGAGGAGGAGTTTCACGACCCAGGGGCACCCCCTAGATGTAACATGGTGTATAGGACCCCAAGAGGCCCCCATACAATCCACTTAGCGTTCATACTATGAGAAATAAAACATAAGAGATAAAACAACATTTCAAGTCCAAAGTTTTATAAAAGTAAAACAGAAGTCTAAACACTGTCTCAATAGCCATCTAGTACAATAGAATGAAATTGGCCTAGCCCATATATCATGTCCAAAACTGAAAATAAGAAGGAAATTAAGCACAATGAAAATCCGTCCTCAAAGTATGAGGACTCACCAAAGCTTAGAAATCTCGCAAATCAACCTCTAGCCATGAAACTAGGAACCTGACTGTCGAACCCCACATTTGGGAAATTGTAGGCAAGAGTATGTGTTAGTACAAAACAATGTACCAAGTATGATAGCTACGCATATAAACATTTAAATCATGCTAAAAAGGGACATTTTCATAAACATGCAATGATCAAGCTAAAACATGTATCTTGAGAGTTAGAAACCATAAGTCATAAAACCATGATCAATGCAAGTGAACATCATATTAGAACATCCTTACGATACTTCCTTGAAGTAACCCTGTTTCATCATAACATTTTCTTAATGGTGGGAAGTAGCCTTAACCGACATATAACACCATGTGAGCTAGTAACATGGAAGCCGGTGTTTACCCCACACCGAAAAGGGGTGTCCTACTTGCCACGGTAAGGACCGTGAACTTCTAGCCATTATGGATCCACTAGCTAATGTCTCTCTAGACAATCCGATAGGGTCACATAGGTATGGGACTTGGGTAATCTCTACTTGTTCGCTCGGTGCTAAACTTATCATTTTAGGTGAGAATAGCCTTTCAACCTTAGGAACCCATATTATGTGAGAACACCTTTCACAATCATATATAGATGTGTATATGAGAAAATCCTTTCAACAATACAACTACAACAACAACATCATCATTGATAGGTCACTCTGAAAGCATCCTTAAATCACATACATAACTCTCATAAAAACAAGCTAACTTTCATAATTCATCTTTCCATAGTTCAAACCCACTTTCATGTATCAATATCTAGAAATCATGGATTAGATATGGGCTCATATACAGTCATCATAAAATCATATAATTCTTTCAATTCATGCTTGATTTCATATAATCATCTTTCATAATCCAAAATTCACATTGTATGATCATGACTTGGAAAACATGGGGATTACATGGGTTCATGGGGAATCATCAAAAAATCATGAGATTAACTCAATTCATGCATCATAAATCATAAATAAATCAATTAGATCAACAATTAGGAGAACCCACAACACAGAAGAAAACCCTAACTCAATTAGGGAATTCTAACTTTGAAAATAGGAGAATTTGGGAACGCCAGAAATGGAAGGAATCCATAGATGAAAACTACCATACCTCAAGCCAATTGTTTATCTTCAATGGAGAAATGGAGACTTGACTTAAAAACCCTACCTTGGACCCATCTTCTTCAAGACTTCTATAGAGAATTTTTTTTAGAGGTGACTTGTTCTTCTTTTAGAAATTTGAGAGAATGATTTCAATTGACAGAAATTTGGTGTTAAATGTTTATATAGGGGTCTTAGTGAAGGGTAAAATGACATAGTATTAGGCTAGACTAATTAAGAAAAGACCCAACTTCCCCTAAAAATAATTGCCAACCCACGACCTATGGACCCTACCGACCAATCGTGGTCTAACCAACAGTCCATCCAGTTAGTCCGTAGTCTGGCGTTAGAAACATGAAATTGGGGCCATGACCCACGGACACCAATCTACGGACCGTGGACCACACAACGGTCCGTTGGTCCGATCGTGGTTCGTGGTCCTCTAGGCCTTACTGGGGGCAATCCAGGACCAGACCCACGGTCTGTGCCTCAGTCCATGTGTCGTGCCTAGCCTTTGTTAGATTGCACCAAAAGATCTTGAAAATTGTTATTATGCCCTTTCTCAAGTCTGAGGTGTTTTAGATTTCGATTCAATTCTCTTTTATAACTTCGTCGACTCGATGATTTCTACCTTGTATCGCCCTTTGAGCCATTATTTTATCTGCCAGCACTTTTAAACTCAGCGACATCTATTTACTTCACCATTTCTTTTGGTGGATCACCCTTGGAAAAAATTATGCATTGAGGACACTAATTATTGAGATAAATTGTCCTTAAATAAATGCAAATCTACCACTCATCAACACACTCAACTTAAATATTTGCTTATCCTCAAGTAAATCAGGAATACAATAAGCTCAATAAGGGTGTCTACAACACTACTCAATCAGATCTAACATGCAAGTGCTATAACAAGACTACTGTTAATAGCATGTTACCCTCTTCTTGTCAAATCCAAGAAAATGTTTCAACAAATGCATGAAAGTGCCCTCACATCAAAATAAAATTACATGCTCTCAGCGAATCAACAAAGGTAATAGGAATCAATGCAACTCTCACTCTCTCAAAAGAGAAACACATGCAAGCTTTGTCCCATATGTTTCATACTTTCCAATCATCACACAACGTAGTTCACGCAAGATCTCAGGGTCTTTTAGTCTTGTAATGGAGCTGAGGGTTAAGGTATGATCAATTTTGATTGGTGACTTATACCTTTTCAAAGCATTATTGCAATCATCATCACCTCTTCTCAAGTTATTATTCTTCTTCAATTTTCTTACTTGAGAACTTAAACCTTGACTTGTCACTCAACCTTTTTTTAAGGAGGGGTTCCTTATTTTTTCATATTTGAGTCTCATCTTTCTTTTCCCTTCACTTGGTTTGAATTCAGCCTTCCTTTCCACACCCCCAATATAGTCTTTCGGCCTAAGTTGTCTATTAACAAAATACAATACTTCAAAAAGGATTTTTGATGAGAAGCAAAGGATAAATTTGGTTCAAGAGGCTTCTTTTGGTTGTCAACAAATAAATTAAGCTCAAATGGTGCCAAAATGGATTCACAAAGTCTTTATGGACAATCTGATGCCCATTATAAATTGTTGTCCAAGATCATGTCTCACATTCACAAGATTCACACAACCAGACTAACAAGTCAAATTCTAGAACTCCACAAACATGCTTTCAAGTAAGACATCACCACATATGGCACTTTAAAATACACTCATTTAACACATCCCAAAAAGATCAAAAGCGTACGTGTGATGTTCATTTCAAGGCTCACATCTAAATACAGCTAGTAAATAAAAGATTAAAAGAGATCGCTCAAAGGTGAAACCACAATGAGTTCATTCTCGCAACACAAAAACTACGCATCATGCTCATCATAAATGTTATTAAAGACATTGATATTAAATACAATCGATCCTCAAATTTTTATTAATGAAAAATTCAAGCATTTCACTATTTTAAACTCATGGGGTTTGGTACATTAAGAGAGAATGAAACAAAACTAAATAAACATGCTTATTGAATCAAAAAGGGGAATATTGGCACGAAGAACCTCACCCCACCAAAAAGGAAAGAGTAGTGTCCTCAATACACGAAAATATCATAAAGAGAAAAAGGTAAGAGCAATCCCTGAGTAATTAATGGTACTGATAGTCGCTAACCTTGATCGGTGAATCACCGAGTAGGCTCAAATCAACTATTGGGGCTAAAGGTTAGGACATACGTCCTTCACTTTGACGGGGAACACCGTGATTGCCAATATACATGGGTGAATCACCTTTTCTTGCATGCGCATCACTAAAATTACTAGTGTGCTTTGCGTTTTCTTGCATGACTAGGCGGACTACAACGGGTTCGCTCAATGGCATCCGTGTATCACCTAATGGGCGATGAGCATCCCTATAAGTGACAGTAAGTACCTAAAGTTGAGCCTCTCATTGGGCAGACTCATTAGAGTTTTTCCTACTACACTCAGCGCATCAGCGAGTTTCCCTTACAATTGCCTTTTACACCATGCCTACACATGTTAACACCTACGTTATTGAAAACAACTAACACATGGGTTGCCTCCCAAGAAGCACCTAATTTAACATCACTGCACGACGTGGACATGCTCTTCAAACATCATCCAAAAATACCACTTTAATAGTCCTCACGTCATGGCCTTCTCCAAAATATGCTTTCAACCTCTCTCCATTAACTGTGAATCGCACCCCTTTTACATCTTCAATTTAATTTGCTCCATTGCCATATACCCGTGTGATGGTGTACGGCGTAATCCAATTGGATTTGAGCTACCCGGGAAGAGTTTCAATCTTGAATTAAATAGTAGGACTAACTCCCTTACTCGAAACTAGCGGGGTAGTATCTTAGCATCATGCCACCGTTTAACTTTCTCTTTATATTGTGTGAAGCTTTTGTAGGCCTGTAAGCGAAATTCATCCAACTCAAGGATTTGGTGTACATGGTCTCTGGAGGCTAAATCCCAATTCATATTTATCTTTTTCAAAGCATACAATGCTTTGTGTTCTAGCTCAACTAGAACATGACAAGCTTTCCTAAACACTAACTTGTAGGGAGACATCCCGATTGGGGATTTGAATGTCGTGTGGTACACCCAAATTGTATTTTAAAGCTTGTTGGAATAGGTAGTGCGATGGACATTCACCTATTTCGCTAAAGTGCTCTTTATTTCTTGATTAGACACTTCAACTTACCCGCTTGATTATGGATGGTATGGTGTTGCTACTTTGTGCTTGACCCCATAATTTGAGAAGAGGGTTGAGAATTTACGATTGCAAAAATGTGATCCGCTATTACTTAGAATGGCCCTTATGGTACCAAATCTAGTGAAAATGTTCTTTTTGAGGAACCTTATAACATTTCGCGCTTCATTTTTTGGTAATGCTATCGGTTCCAACCGTTTGGAGACATAATCAACTTCTACAAGGATGTACTTATTCCCAAAAGACATAGGAATATGGCCCATAAAATGAATTCCTCAAACATCAAATAATTCAATTTCAAGGATTTATGAAAGTGGCAATTCATGTCTCCTAGATATGCTTCCTTGTAGGTGGCAATTACCGATTCATCCAGAAAATCATCATCAATGTCTCTCTCTTTAACCACTTTAGCACCTCCAACAATGAAACATGGTCAACTACTTGGTTCTCACATCCCTTTCTATCTTTCACCTCGAAGTTAAATTCTTGGAGAAGGAACACCTATTGGATCAATCTTGGCTTTAACCTCTTTCTCTGCCATTAGGTACCTTAAAGTTGCATGGTATGTGTGAACAACTTTGGTACCACACAATTATGCTCGACACTCTAAAACCCATATACCATAGCCAACAATTCTTATTCCTTTACTGCGTAATTCTTTTGAGCACAATTCAGCATTTTGCTAGCATAATAGATAGGGTGAAAAAACTTGTTTTTGTGTTGCCCAAGAATAGCTCCTTGTGCCAAACCACTAGCATCGCACATCATTTAAAAAGGGAAGTTCCAATAGGGGGCAATGATTATTGGGGTTGAGATAAGTTTCTCCTTGAGTGTTTTGAAAGAAACCATGCAAATAGTCATCAAAACCAAATGTGCTCTCATTCTGAACTACACAATCGGATAACGATCTTGGTGAAATCTTCAATAAGCCGTCTATAGAACCTGTCATGACCAAGAAAGCTCCTCACACCTTTTAACAAAATTGGGGGAAGTTAATTTTCGATCACTTGAATTTTTGCTTGATCGACTTCAATACCTTCCCCGGAAACTTTGTGCCCAAGCACAATTCCTTCTTTCACCATAAAGTGACACTTTTCCTAGTTGAGGACCAAATTTGAATCCACACACCTTTACAACACCATTTCCAAATGCTTCAAACATTTCACGAAAGAATCCCCCACAACAGAGAAATCATTCGTGAACACCTCCATAGAGTCTTCTACAATATCTGCAAAAATCGAAATCATACAACGCTGAAAGGTGATTGGGGAATTTCATAGCCCAAATGGGATTCACTTGAATGCAAAAAGTGTCATAGGGGCCTATAAACATTGTCTTTTATTGATTGTCCGATGTAATGGAGATTTGATTGTACCCGGAATATCCATCAAGAAAGCAATACCACCCTTTTCCGGCAATCCTATCAAGCATCTGATCAGTAAAGGGCATACGAAAATGATTTTTTTCTTCCATGAATTTAGCTTCAGATAAACCATGCACACACGCCACCCGGTAATGGATCTAGTGGCAACTAACTTGGACTTTTCGTTGGGAACTACTGTGATACCACCTTTTTTGGAACATATTGCACTGGACTCACCTATTGGCTATCCACAATTGGGAAGATGACTCCCACATCTAACCATTTTATTATTTCTTTCTTCACTGCTTCTTGCATAAGTGGATTTAAATTTCTTAAATATTTCAATACTTGGTTTGCAATCTTCCGTTAAGTTTATTTTGTGAATGCACACGCCCAGTGAAATATCCAAAGTGACAGCAATCGATCACCCCAAAGCCTTAATGTGCCTCTTTAACACTATAATCAACAACTCCACTTGCCATGGTTTGAGATCACTTGCAATA
The DNA here is from genome assembly GCA_029582605.1 of Solanum gracilifrons. Classification (NCBI taxonomy): domain Eukaryota; kingdom Viridiplantae; phylum Streptophyta; class Magnoliopsida; order Solanales; family Solanaceae; genus Solanum; species Solanum gracilifrons. The sequence goes on from JAJOOH010001085.1 coordinate 25,124, forward strand.
ATTACCGGAAGTGTGTTGTTTCCCACCAAGAAAACATATTTGAGATGAGGCGGGAGCTCCTTCAACTCTTATTTCGGTAGTTCAATGATAGATGGTTTGGCGGGTGGTGCTTCTCTACTAGCCAAATCAAGGTCGATTTTAGCTTGGAAATAATTGTGTGAACCCCCACCTTTCAAGAGCATCCCCAACCTCATCATTGTTGTTAATTTCATTCTAATAATAATTTAGTAGCACTTGAGCCAAAGGTTTCCTACAATATGCTGCACTTCCAATACTTGTTGCATCATCATCAATTTGATAAAAGTGAGACATAACATGCATGTAACTTGGGTATTTCATTGATTTGTGAATATTGAAGCTGACTACTTCTTGATTGAATCAGAACTTCAACTCACTACCATCCACATCAACCAAAGTTTTGTCAGTGGCCAAGAATGGTCTACAAAGAATAATTGGCATCTTGACATCAATTTCACAATCAAGCCATTAAAAGTCTTATATTTGTCAACTTTAGCCAGCATATCATAGACTACACCCACCAAGTTTTTAATTGAACAATCAGCCATTAAAAGTCTTATATTTGTTGGTTTTGGTTTCTCAAGCGCGAGCGTATCAAATACCATCAATGGAAACTCACCACCATCTACATCAACTAAAGTTTTGTCAGTGGCCAAGAATGGTCTACCAAGAATAACCGGCATCTTGACATCAATTTCACAATCAAGCACCACAAAATCCGATGGGAACACAAAATTTTCAATTTTTGCCAAAGTATCATAGATCACACCCACCATGTTTTTAATTGAACGCTCAGCCACTCAAAGTCTCATATATATTGGTGTTGGTTTCTCAAGCCCGAGCGTGTCAAATACCACCAATGGCATCAAATTTATGCTGGCATCAAGATCACATAAATTTTTGGCAAAAGTTTACTCACCAATAGTGCAGGGGATCGTGAAAGCTCCTGGGTCATCTCTCTTGAAGACATCATTCTTTCCCATTATCGCTCCACATGTTTGAGGTAGTACAATTATTTCACAATTGATCGCCCTTTTTCGTTGACACTAATTCCTTTATGTATTTAGCATAACTCGGAATTTCGGTCAATGCATCCACCAATGGAATGTTCACTTTCAAATCTTTGACTATTTTCACAAACTTTTTAAATTTTTCATTGTCATTTTTCTTTCTCAACCTTGGTGGGAATGGAAGTGTGATTTTGATTTGACGTAATGTCGCCAAAGTTTCAACACCAATTTTTGTCACATTTGCCTTTGGCATAATTTTCGCTTCTCTTTCTTGAACGTGCTCTGTTTCCTTAGGTTATTCGTTATCGACAGTTTCCCCTTGATAACTATAAATAGTCAAAACGAGAGAGAAAATATATAACTTTTTGATTATTTTTTAGAAACCACTTTTGGTATCAGATTTTTGGAGAACTTTTTAGTATGAACTTTGAGAAAATACTCTTATAGTTTCGGTGTTTGTGAGCAACCTTGTAATTGACAATAGAAGGTTCAAATTGAATAGAGTCTTGAAAATTTGCACTTAATTTCAATTCCCCAATGGCTGGAATCATAATGAGTATAATCTCTTTTCCTCTTATGATGGTTGGCTAAAATCCAAAATCTAGGGGTGTGTTTTTGGGTTTAGGTGTTTATTTATTGTAGTGGATTTGTGTCTTGCTCTGTTTTATTATTGTAGATTTATGAATTTAAGCTAATTAGCATGCACGAGTTAAGGTTTCAAACGTAATCCTACCCTAGATCTTCGATTGATGCTCGAAATAGATTGATTGAATTGGGTAATTAGTTTAATGCGTGCAATTCATATTTGTTTACTATAGTTTGCTTGAAAGAGAAATTCTGATTCAATTCTAGTGGCCAAATCTGCTCGGAAGAGAGATTCTAGTAAGGTATTGCTTTTATTTGTGACACACATAGATGAGACCGAAAGGATATTTTATGATCTAATGTTATGAGATCGAAACAATATTAGTGTTATTTACTATTACCAACCTATCCATGATTGTTTAACGATTATGAGCAAGCACAAATACCCCTACTCGACATTGATACAAATTCTCGCACCCCTATATCGTCTTTTACTTGTTTGAAATCCTAATTTTAGTTTAATTATGTTACTTGATACCAAAACCCTTTTCATTAATTTGGTGGAATCATTCACCCATATCTTTTAATTGCTACAAACAAATTGATTTGCACTCTTAATTTTCTAATTGAATTCCTTGCATTATATTACTCTATGTAGGATTTGACCCCGATTCTTGTTGGGCAATTTTATTCCTAACGACCGCATATTCTCTTACTTGTTTTGAGGGTAACTTGAGTGTGATCAATTTTTATAATCTGAAAAGCCTTAATTGTAATGAGCTCTTAAGTAATATATTGTGCCTCGCTATTGTTGCATCACTCGAAATCAAGACTCTATTACGATTTCTGGCTTGTGAATTTTAGTTCATAAGTTAAAAGCTAAAAGTTATCCAAACAGGTTATAAAAATATTCTTTTTCTGGGTTTAATATTATAGCATCCGGTGAGAGTTTATTGTGCTTGAGATGGAATCAACCCAACATTTGAAGACATGATAGCATATATAATAACACACACTAGGGCTATCAATATGAGCTCATATATAGGTAACTCACCCAACTCGTCTAGAATTTTATGGATTTGGCTTAAGGTAATTTATATTGGGTCAATCTCAACTCATTGAAGTCCTAATCATTTTAAGATAATCTTCCATTAAGTCCAATTTATTCTTCAATTCAACTTATTTTGAAACTCTTTATTAGCATTAATGCAATGTATATGTTCCCTTATTGAATGTATGAATTATCATCTACTTTATATCTTCTAAAATTTATATATTCATTATTTTCATTTGTAAATAAAACAAATTGCTTTTCTATAATCAAAATAAACGAAAGAAATTAAATTGTATTGCATTTCATACAGTACATGTTGAATGAATCATCTTAAATATTCCCTTCATTTAAAATAGAAAGATCTAACTTGACTTGACATGGAAATTAAGAAAATAAAGAAGAATTTCCAATCTTGTGATCCTAAATTAAATTTATGTCAAATATACCAAAAATATATTTTAATCTTGTGGCACTAAACATGCTACGTGGAAAACTGAAATTAAAGTGTTGCAAAAAAAGAAAAAGAGTCATTATTTTTTAAGCAGACCAAAATTAGATTTTAGATCTTTCTTTTTTAAACGAAGGGAGAAAATGTTTATTTGATGGTATAAAGTTTGATTACTTTTAATTTCAAAATCAATAATTTATTTTTTTATTTTCTAGACTTGGAATACAAATTGTCATTACAAAAGTTAAATAGCATTTAAATTTTTTAGATTAAGCGGGTAAAATTATGCGGATAATAAAATTTTTTAGCCTATTTGATCCAAAAGTAGATAAGGAAAAATTATTTGGATGAGTACCTTTTAATAAATAATTACTGATTTTGGCGATATTTTTTATTTCTTACTATCATTTATAGCAATACATAGTAATACTACGTTAAATTTGCAATATGTACTAAATGTGAATTATGTATGCAATACATACGGGTTATAATTATTTTTTTAAAATATATTATGTTTGTTTGGTAAGAAATTGACACATTGTATTATAAGTGTATTAAAATATTTGATAAATGTATTATCTATCAATAAATTTTTTATTATAAATGAATAATAAATTGTTCTTTGTAATATGTATTAAAATTGTATTATAAATGTATTAGAAGTGATCAAGTGGAAAAAAAACGTTATAGATATAAATGGTAAATATTTTTTAATATTGTATATTTATGTAAGTTTCCAAGTAAATTTGGGTGGGTGATAAGTGATAACTCAAACTGATTTCTAATCCTTCTAATTTAGCCAATTTTATTCTCTCCAATTTCAGCTCAATTCGTCCACTTTACACCGCTAATATACACTAATGGATACGGTTATTATTTTCATCTTCCACTAAATCTAAAAACATAAAGATTTAAGGCCATTAGCTTAGATCCTTACTTGAAGTTCCTCTTCAACTCTGTAACCGGACTTGCGCATCGGCAGAGAAGAAAGTCTTTCATCTTTATGTTTTTATGGCTTTGTAGTAGACTGGGTTGGGTACATATTCCGGATCCGTTTTGAGTTTATACACAAGACCATCGGATCTCGAATTTATCTGATTAAAAAAAAAAAGAATATCCTTCTTCACAGGGTTGTTAGATACTTGTGACTATT
>JAJOOH010001086.1:0-27166 GCA_029582605.1 Solanum gracilifrons
TATATATATATATATATATATATATATATATATATGTTACCTTCTTGAGTATGTGGTACTGCTATCTGTAAAATAGAGGACTCCATGATTTTGATCAATGCAGAGTGAATTGGTGAATCCAAAAGGAACTCCTTGTGCAAATTTAGCAACTTGGGTAGCAAGGCCTCCATTTGGGCCCACAACAAGGAGGCCCAAGTAAGCATCTGCAATATATAGATCACCACTATTTTCATCAAACTCCAAACCTAATGGGCGCCCACATTTGTGCTCACTGGTAGAACGATCATGAAAACCTTCACATCCATCCCTGTTATTGCAGTCCAACTCAAAAACATTAAATAAAGAGTTTAAAAAATACAGATCATTAATTTATAAAAATGACATTATTAATTTATTACTATTAATTATATTTCAAGTAGTATGTGTAGACATCAAAATTTTATGGGACTATACAAGATTGTTTAATTTCAATTGGGACAAACTCTATAATTCTAGTTAGGATTCTTGGAGGCTACTCCACCCTAAATCTAGTTCATGCATGCCTATGTAAAGGGTAATATATTCCTTTGAAGAGGCCTCTCAAATATCCCGTAAAATCTTGGGATATTTGTAAAGCGATCAAAATATCTCAGACTCCTCTTGATAATCAAATACTTCAAAACGATCATAAATCCTTTCATGAAGATCAAATAAATCTCAAGGATGTTCATATCATCCTAATTCGAGAAATATGCCTCTATGACCCTCGAATAACGGAGAAATATTAAGAGAGAGAAGAATCAAGGGAGGAACAGAATTGTACCAGGTCTTCAATATTGTGTGGCAAACAATAATGGTAATATATTGTGTTTTGAAAAAAATTGTGATTTTCTTTTCAGATTGTTGAGAATGTGAAACAATAAATCACCATCAACTTCAAGGAGAGTTGCAATGATAAAGGTACCTTTGTGACAACGGTGTACCTTTATTACTATCATGCAACTTCAAGGAGAATTTCTTAATCATGGTGCATGCGAGGTGACTTTATTGTTATTATGGATCAATATGTGAAACTTGATGGAAATACAAAACATACAATAGCAAGGGTTTCATAATATGTACATAAAGTTGTGGTATGTCTAACTGATGTTGGTTTCATAGGTCCAAGATATTCTTGGTGCAGTAACTAGATTGCTAGCAAAAGGGTATGAAAAGAACTAAATAGGATTCTTATTAATGATGAATGAACCCTTAAACTTTAAATATTATAGGTTGATCATCTTCCTTGAACATGGTCTGACTACACACTACTATTATTCGAATTACATGATGATCAACCAAGCTATAAAGTACTTCAAATTTTTGAATTATTGGGTTACTTAACCATCCTCCGATCCTCTTTGTTGTTTCTTAAAATCAGAATGAATTTATTTTTGGGAGACTAATCACAAATAATGTGACGCTTACCCAAGCAATCATTTTTAATATTTCTGAATTAGAATTTTGGGTGCAACATAAATAGTTCTAAAATTGTATATGAAAAAAACCTATGAAATGTTATCTTGGTACTTTCTGAAGGATGTTTTAAAGAGGTCTGGCTTTGTTAATATGTAGTTTTGATGATTTGACAAACAATGGGATCTGATAGGGGACCTGGTCCCATGTGAGAATGGTGCTCATGTACGGGAAAAGGACAGCTGGAAAAAGTACTATGCATACCCTGTCATCTGCAGGAGGTGGTGCGTGTCTGGTGCAGAGTGGCAGGGTCGTTAGCCAATAGCATTACTATAGTGGGACGAAGACAGGTGGGATGTCTTCGCGGTCCCATTTCATCGACTTTTTCTGCGCAAGAGTCGCTCGAATCGAAGTCAAGGTGAGGTTTGGAACCCACATTAGTCTATCCCTTTTCTTTGATAGGCATAGAAAGTAGTCGTTGAGCTACTTCTCACTGAGTTACTTATGGAGGGGCCGTCGACAGAGATTTCTTCTAGGGTTTTGTGTCCATCATATATATGTTTCATATCTGATGGACATAACCTAGTTTTTGTTCTGAAAGTTTGAAAGGGCAAAAGCAATTTTCTCAAGAATAACAAGGGACCTCATAGAGTTGTCGTTGTTCTTAGTTGTTGTAGGCTTATATTTTTGTGCTTATAATTGTAGATCTAATCATGTGTTATAAAGGAATCAGATCAGTTCAAGCCTTAAACATTTATTTTGAGTTGTAGCTAGAGTTAGCTATGGGAGTTAGTAAGGTCTAAATCGATTAATGTTAGTTGATTTAGTGGGCAACATAATTGTTGCTTTGAAGCTTGTTTGTAATAGAGTTGTTATAGTGAGGGGGAGGAATTTAGAGTTAAATTCCTAGATTGCAAGAGCTTTTAATCTGAATCTTTGATCATTGATGATAATGGAGTTGAGTTGAAATCCTGTGAGTACTGGTCATGGTTTTCTCCTCCCTTGAGCAAGGGGATTTCAACGTAAACTGCTTGTGTCATTTATTTTAACGCAATTATTTTAGTTATTGTTCTTGCTGAGTCAAGGGACCTTATCCGTTGACGTATAGTGGACACATACATTCTAACAATTGGTATCAGAGTCTGGGCTCTCTAACTGGTTAACATCAAGAAAGAATCATGTGGAAGAATGGCTACTCCACTAAATTTGGAGGAAGGACAATCATCAACTAGGCCACCTCATTTTAATAGCTAGTTCTACAGTTGGTGGAAGACTAGAATGCATGACTTTCTTATGGCTGAGGACAGTTATCTATGGGATGTCGTGCTTGATGATCCCTATTTTCCTACATCTGAAGTGAAGGAAGGAGACATTACCAGAGTTGTTCCCAAAACTCGACAACAGTACATTGAGTCTCATAGAAAGAAGATTGAAAAAAACTACAAGGCAAAGAAATTGTTGGTGTGTGGCATAGGAACTGAGGAATACAATCAAATTTTTGCTTGTGAATCAGCTAAAGAAATCTGGGATTGTCTCAGAACTACTCATGAAGGGACTGAGCAAGTGAAGGAATCAAATGTGGACATTCTTACTACTTAGTATGAAAACTTCACCATGAAGGAGAGAGAAACCATTCATTATATGCACACCAAATTCTCGCCTATTTAAAATGAGCTACGTTGCTTGGGAGAGCCCATTCATCCAAGTAAACAAGTCAGGAAGATACTCAGAATTCTTCCTAAGTCGTGGGAATGTAAATTTGATGTTATTAATGAAGCTACAGACCTGAAGGTGCTCACAATGGATGCTTTGATTGGAAATCTTCAAGCTCACAAAATGAACAGAAATCAGGAAACTTCAAAGAAGGAAGTAAAGAGGGACAAGTCACTAGCACTCAAAGTGACATCAAATGAAGTGTCTGAAGAAGATGAAGATGTGGCTTATCTAACTAGAAGATTTTGGAAAATCGTGAGAAAAAAAGCAGGTGTCAGGAAGACAGGAAACTCTAGCAGGGCTACAAGTGCAAATGATTTGTGCCACAAGTTTAAAAAACCATGGACTTTTATCAGAGATTGCCCTATGCACAACCTCGAATATAAAGACTATGTCAAGGATGGAGGAGACAAAGACGAAAGAATGGACCTGGTCCCTGATAAGAAAGGAAGAAAAGTTTCTCCTGATTCTGTTATGAAGAAGGCCCTTGCAGTCTGTGGGACTCTTCAAGTGACTCAGAAGAGTCCGAACATCTTGAAGACGCCTCCATGCTTGATGTGAAAGATGACGAGGTTGTGTCTGATGAAATGTTTGCTTTCATGGAAAAATCTGATGATAAAGAAGCTGAAGAAGAGGTAACTCTTTCCGACTTTAAACAGAACTTGCATGTTAATTCTATTAAAAGGTTGATAAATCTAGCAGTTGTTTTGATTGACTCAATAACTGAGTTGACCGCTGAAAAGGATTTGATGAATAATAGTCCAGATATTTTTCATGATGAAAAAGTAGCTTTGGTTTCTCAAATGTGAGTAATGGAAAAACAAATGATGGTTCTGGAATCTGAAAATTTAGAACTCAAGGAAAAATTAAAGAAGTTGAGTAAAAAATGTGCCAGAGGAAAAGATGAAGCTAGCAATTTACAATTCGGGCAGGAAACTAGTTGAATACTGCTGAAATGAAACTAGTTATGGCCTTAGAGAGAAATGATCAGTTAGAAAGAGACCTGGTCTGTGTCAAAGAAGAACTGAACAAATTTCTCAAATGGACTATTTCTTCAAAACTGCTTGTCAATCTTACTAGTCAGGGTCAAAATAATGGGAAGGTTTTAGGAAGCTTGAACAGAAGTCCTCCCTAAAACCCTCACAACAAATATGTGTCAGTGTCTGACAATCTTTTGTGTCTTCATTGTGGCCATAATGGTCATGTAAATAAGGAGTGTCCAGCTTGGAAAAGAACTCAAGAAAGTTTCTATATCTATTCCAAATAGAAAGTAATACAGAACAAGGGACATGGTCCTAGTTTTGGCTCTTTTTGTAATATGAGAAAGACTATATTGCCATACTGGACAAGCAACTATCTTATTATGCCTCTATCTGCTTACTGGGGACTCAGACTTAAATGAGTTCCCAAATCTAACAAATAATCTCTATTGCAGGGGAGTGGAGGAAGTAGCAGTCAGTGTTGGTTCATGGATAGCCGATGTTCAAACTATATGAATGGAAAGATTGAAAACTTCCTCTCACTTAAGGCACTTCAAGATGAATGTGTCTCATTTGAAAATGGAAAGAAGGGGTACATTCTGGGGAGTTGGGAGAATTGGAAAATCTCTTGAGCACTCTATTGAGAATGTATACTATGTGAATGGATTGAAATACAGTCTTCTTAGTGTTTCACAAATATGTGATAAATGTAATGAGGTCAGATTTTTATCAGAAATGTGTATTGTCACAAATCTGGCATCAAAGGAAGTAATCCTAACTGCAAGAAGGTTCAAGAATATGTATGTTGCTGATCTGGATACTGCCCAAGGAGATAATCTCACTTCTCTTAGTGCACAAAGTGAAAATAGTGACTTGCTGCAATAAGACATGGTCATGTGAGCTCGTCTATGTTAAACAAACTTGTATCTAGAGACCTGTTCCGTGGATTACCAATGCTAAGATTCAGTGATGACAAAGTGTGTGATGCATGTGTCAAAGAAAATCAGATCAGATCATCCTTCGAATCAAAGAAGCAAGTGAGTACAACAAGACCTCTTGAGTTAATTCACATGGATATGTGTGGCCCTGTGAAGATTCAAAGTAGAGGTGGAAAAAAGTATATACCTGTAATTGTAGATGATTATTCAAGGTACACTTGGACTATGTTTCTGAGGTCCAAAGATGAAACGTATGATGTGTTGATGATATTTGTCAAAATGATTCAGACAAAGCTGAACTGCAAGATTGCAGGATTAGGTCTGATCATGGGACTGATTTTGAAAATTCCAAGCTTGATAATTTTTGTGCTGAAAATGGTATTCACCATAACTTTTCAGCTCCAAGAACACCTCAGCAGAATGGTGTTGTTGAAAGAAAGAATAGAACTCTAATTGATATTGCCATTACTATGCTCATTGATTCAAATCTTCCAAATAAATATGGGCTGAAGCAGTTAACACAACTTGTTATATGACTAACAGGTGTTTGATCAGGTCAATTTTAAACAAAACTCCTCATGAGCTACTCAACAATAGAAAGCCTAAATTGAGTTATTTAAGGGCTTTTGGATGCAAATGTTTTGTACTAAAAAATGAGAAAGATGATCTAAGAAAATTTGATCCTAGAAGTGATGAAGGAGTGTTTGTGGGATATTCCTCTTCAAGTAAAGCTTATAGAGTTTACAATAAGAGGACACTGTGCATTGATGAAAGTGTTCATGTGATATTTGATGAAATTAGTGATATCAAAGATCTAATGAACAAGGATGATGATGAGCTGGAAGAACTACTTCAGATTAAGAGAGATAGCTTGAATGAATCACAAGCTGAAAGAACTAGAGATTCAAATGATGTTGATCCAAATCCAACTGAAGAAGTCAATGAAGATGTTGAACCTGAAGAGGGACCTGGTCTGTTTGATAATACTGAAGTAGAAGATGCAATTCAACTTGAGAATAAAGATTCTAAAAATAAAGAGGAAGAAGCAGATCAACCCTAGCCCTTGACAACTAAGTCAGGGTGGAAACACAAGTCCTCTCATCCTCTTGATAATCTCATTTCTCCTTTGAATTCTGGAATGCATACTAGGTCCAAAATTAGAAATCTAGTTGCATTCTCAGCATTCGTATCGAATATTGAGCCCAAAAATATCAAGGAAGCCTTGAAGGATGTTGATCGGTTGAATTCCATGCAAGAGGAACTTTACCAATTTGAACAAAGTAAAGTATGGCACTTGGTTCCTAGGCCCCCTGATAGAACTGTAATAAGGACCAGATGGTTCTTCAGGAACAAGATGGATGAACATGGTATTATTGCGAGAAATAAATCTAGACAGGTGGTGCAGGGATATAACCAAGAAGAAGGCATTGACTATGATTAAACATTTTCCCCTGTGGCAAGGATGGAAGTCATCAAAATTCTTATTGCTTTTGCAGCTCTTATGGAATTCAAACTGTTTCAAATGGATGTCAAAAGCGCATTCTTGAATGGTTACTTGAAGGAAGAGGTTTATGTAAAGCAACTCCCTAGATTTGAAGATGTTGATTATCCAAATCATGTTGTTAAATTGGATAAGACTCTTTATGGTCTGAAGTAGGCTCCTAGAGCTTGGTATGAAAGGTTGTCTAAGTTCCTTCTGGAAAAGGTTTCAAAAGAGGAAAAACTGGCCATACTCTCTTCTTGAAAATATGAGGTAAAGAATTACTCATTATCCAAGTGTATGTTGATGATATTATATTTGGAGCAACGTTTGAAGTCATGTGTGAGGAATTTACATCACTAATAGGAAATGAATTTGAAATTAGTATGATGGGAGAATTGAGTTTCTTCTAGGGGTTGCAAATAAGGCAAACATCAAATGGTACCTCTATTTGTGAAGAGAAGTACATCAAGGAGCTGCTGAAAAAATTTCATATGATAGATGCAAAGCCTATTGACACTCCCATGGGAACAAACTCAAAACTGGATGCAGATGAACCTAGTCCTATGGTGAATGAAACTATGTATGCATAAAGGCATCATTGGCTCATTGTTGTACTTCACAGCAAGAAGATCTGATATTGTGTTCAGTGTGGGTATATGTGCTAGGTTTCAAACATGTCCCAATGAGTCTCATTTGAAAGTTGCCAAGCGAATCCTAAGATATCTGAAGAAGACAGAGGACCTGGTCCTATTCTATCCTTCAGGAGACTCGTTTGAACTGGTGGGATATGCAGATGCAAATTATGCAGGGTATCAAGTTGATAGAAAGAATACCTCAAGAATGGCTCACTTTTTGGGGTATTCACTCATATCTTGGATAACCAAGAGCAGAATTCAGTGGCTCTTTCTATAGCTGAAGCAGAGTATGTAGCAGTTGCATCCTGTTGTGCTCAACTTCTATGGATAAAATAACAGCTTGAAGACTTTAGAGTGATCACTCACACTATCCCACTCTTGTGTGATAACACAAATGCACTTAATATGGCAAATAATCCATTTCAGCATAAAAGGACTAAGCACATTTATGTGAGACAATTTTTTTGAGAGATAAATTAGAAAAGGGAAACATCTATATGCAATTTTATAAGACTGAAGATCAAATTGCTGACATTTTCATCGAAGCCTTGAGAAATGACCAGTTTGAGAATAATAGATTCAGGTTGGGAATGATGAAGCTTGACTGAGTTGATTCCATCTTAAGCATCCAACCCTCATTGGCTATGATTATGAGGCAGGTATCCTTGTTATTTGTAATGCTTGTTCTGGTAAAATCAATCTCATACCTTTTCCAGGCATACACTCATAATGATCTGCTGGAATAAAGAAAGGACAAACCAATTCTGGAATAAGTATCTTCATATTGCAAAGAGGGACCTAGTCCTATCTCCAAAGGTTAGCACTCTTTACATTATATTTAGACTGCTAATTAGAACCGTTGTAACTGACACGTGTTAGTCATCCGTCTTCTGACTGTTGTCCCATCACTTTAAATCCAAGCAAAGCATCCTATCAAGAGACCTGACACACCTCTTCATTTCTTTTTATACTCTTTTCCCTCATCTCTCTTCCAAAATTTTCGAACTCTCCTCTCTTTTTTACAGAAACCCTAATATCTTTCTCTTCTTTTTCTCTTCCTTTCTCTACAAAATGTCTCAAATTCCGTCCCCTCCCCAAAATAAGCTGAACATTCTAAATGAAATGCCCTTTAGTAACCCTATTGCAACACCAATCTCAACCATTCCCCCGGTTGAATACTATCAACCCCCATCCACAGATGTCATTCCTGTTTTCATTAACAGAGTCTCTCCAGTGTGCTCCCCCTCTCTCGATCTAAATGACCCCCAAAATTACTCTCCTAATGAGGTTATGCAATCCAAAATGGGTCAACAAAGTGAAGCCCCTTTGTCTCCATCTTAACCTGGTCCCATTTCCTCCATTTTTTCTGAACTTCTCTTTGAGGGAGACCTTCCTGAAGAAAAAAACTCTTGAGTCTAATATTTTGGCTGCTAGTGAGGAGTTAGTTGTGGAGAGTCTCAACGAAATAAGGGAAAGCACAAGAGCTCTTTTTTCTGAGGAAGTAGATAGAACTCCAGAGGCTCCTCTTAAGACCTCTAAACTAAGGTTCAACAAAACCCAGGAACCATTCTACCCTCTGCTATTACTGATGATGAAGATGATGAGGACAATCGTCCTCTATGCTGGGTTGTGCAAAGAAAGATGGTTCCCATCTCCAATAAGGAAAAAAAGAAAGTGACAGAAGAGAAATTAGCAAAGCAATACCCTACCAGGGGTTCAACAAGAAAATTAATGAGTGATTCAATGAAGGCGAATAAGGATAGTACAACTGAGAACAGGAGAAGAAGAAAGACTGGAGTGGAAGAGAACCTGGTGCAGTCGTAGGAGTGGTTGAAGTACAAAAGAGTAGGATGATAGTGAAACTATGTCAGAGGACATCATTTCTACAGTTGAAAAGAGGAAGAAAGAGGCACTAGGAAAGGAGAAGAAGAAACCCAAAACAAGGAAAGCACCAGTTAGAAAAGTGGTTGATTCAAAGAAGGAAGAGAAGAAGGAGCTAGTGAAGAGGAGAGTGAAGGAGACCATGAAGAAAAAAAGGAAAGTGTCACCTGACACTAACGAACTATTTGCAGCATCTGAGCCTGAGTCTGAGAAGGTACCAGGTTCAAAGAGTAAAAAGATGAAGGTTGAAAAGGAGTCAACTCGGGATGAGAGAGTTAACGTTTTGAGAAAACAAAAAGTTATGAATGGAAGGGTGTTTGACCCTCAGATAATCACCCAGCCATGAATGTGTAATCTGACAGACTGTAGAAGTACAAACATGGACTCACCTGTTTGTAAATCACAATCTAGTGTTGCATGCGGATCAAGTTAGGGATTTCTACTATAATGCTTAATTCATAGGAGACGGGAGTCTTAATATGCGAGTAGGTGACATAATTTTTCACTTGATTGAGTAAAGGTTGGGAGAGATTCTAGGTGTACCCATGGAAGGGATCAGGTTAGTGATTGGACAATCTTGCTCTAAAAGTTTCCTCCTAAAGCAAAACTATGTTGGTATTCCCAAGAAGCTTATGAAGGGGGAATATCAAATGATTTTTGAGTTTGTGAACAAAGTTCTTCTTCCTAGATCTGAGAAGAGAACAATTGTTTTTGCAACTGTCATGTATCTAATGGAAGCACTGTGCAAATTTGATGCCATAAACCTTCCAGCCATCATGCTAGAACATATACACAAGACGGTTAAAGTGAACGATGGGAAACATGACATGGGTTATGGCTACTTCTTAACAAGAGTGTTCAAACACTTGGAGATTCCTCTTGAAACAGGTGTAAGAGGAACAGTGAAGCAAACCTTCTTCATGAACACCCTTATTGAGTGTGAGTTGAAAAATAGGGCACATGAGTAAAATGTATGAGTTGGTGGTAAAATAGAGTCAATTGAGGCATGATCTAGAATAAAATACAACATTATTGAGTAAGAAAAATGCAGAGATAGCCTTGTTGAAGGCACGGTTGGTAAAGGCTCAAACTGAGGGACCAGGTTCAGTTGAAGTCACCGAACTGAGGGCTAAAAATGAAACCCTCATGACTCAAAATGCTGAACTCAATGAAAGATGATCAATACCTATGATGATGCAGATGCTCGTCTCACTCTTATCCTTCAATCCCTAACCCAAATGCCTCCTCCTTCCTATTCCATACCTCGTCCTCCCTATGTGTCTTCCATTTATCCTTTTTTTCAGTGGGTATTGTCCATTGATTCTCTTAGTAGTTTGCCTGTAATTTTTTGAATGCACTCCTTGTATGCAATGAAATGAATTCGCTATTTTTTTAATGGCCTTTCTTAATTTTCTGCTTTTTATTTATGCTTGTGTTGCCGAATGTCCATGGTTTTACCATACTTTCATACTTTTAATCCTGGTTAACTCCCTTTTCTTTTTTATGATGCCAACAGGGGGATATTATATGCATAGGATAGATTTTGCAAGTTCACTAGGGATAGGTACCTGATGTGGTTGACACAGAGAAGAAGAAGAGAAGCCTGATGTGGTTGACAGGAGGAAGAAGTAGGAAGTAGAAGTGGGAAGAAGAGAAGTTTACCATCATCAAAAAGGGAGAAAATATTAATATATATTTTTGATGATTTTACAAACAATGGAATCTAATAGGGGACCTGATCCTATGTAAGAATGGTGCTCATGTACGGGAAAATGACAACAGGAAAAAGTACTTTGCACACCCTGCCATCTGCAGGAGGTGGTGTGCATCTGGTGCAAAGTGGCAGGGTCGTTAGCCAATAGCATTACTTTCTAGGGTTTTGTGTCCATCATATATATGCTTCATATCTGATGGACATAACCTAGTTTTTGCATTCTGAAAATTTGACAGAGCAAAAGCCATCTTCTCAAGAAATGTTCTCCTCAAGATCAACAAGAGACCTGATAGAGTTGTCATCATTCTTAGTTGTTGTAGGTTTATATTTCTGTACTTATTCTTGTAGATTTATTCCTGTGTTATAAAGGAATCAGATCAGCTCGAGTCTTAAACATTGATTCTGAGTTGTAGCTAGAGTTAGCTATAAGAGTTAGTAAAGTCTAAATCGATTAACGTTAATTGATTTAGTGGGCAACAGAGTTGTTACTTTGAAGCTTGTTTGTAACAGAGTTGTTATAGTAAGGGGGAGGAATTTAGAGTTAAATTCCTAGATTGCAAGAGCTTATAATCTGAATCTTTGCTCCTTGATGATAATGGAGTTGAGTTGAAATCATGTGAGTACAGGTTGTGGTTGTCTCCTCCCTTGAGCAAGGGGGTTTCCATGTAAACTGCTTTAGTCATATATTTTAACGCATTTATTTTAGTTACTGTTCTTGGTGAGTCAAGGGACTTGGTACGTTGACGTCTAGTGGACGCATACATTCTAACAGGCTTCAATGTATATCCAATGTTTTGTACTCCATAATCATTAATGGCACTAGACAAGGGTTCTTTCCTTGCTCTGAAGGCATGAAATCCAAAATCTAATCAATCTTATTTTGTTTGTTATAGTTGTTGAGGTTATTTCTAAATCATTTAATAATCTCCTTAACAATTCAAATTTCATTCCTTTCTCTATGAACAAGAATATCCCTCAAATAACTCATTTGGTGTATTAATTATGATAACATAGCCATTTTCAGTAGTGGCAAAAACAAGTGCATCAACCTTATTATGAGGCAAATTAGGATGTATGAGGTAGTTTCTAGACAAATGGTTAATGTTGATAAGAGTTGCTTCTGAACAAGTCTTAATCCTTGTGCTCACAGAATAAACAAATTAAGAAACTGTGCGAACGAGGGTTAAGTCATTTAATGGTACAATGTCTAAAATCTATAATTGACTTAACGAATAACAAGGAAGCTAAGTATGCTCTCGTTTGGAAGAAGAGAAGTCCTCATCAAAAGTTTTATTCAAACTCTTCTTACTTAATTATACTCTAGTTCCATTAACTCTTCAAAGAAGAACTCATTGAGAAACATATACGAAGCTTTTTTTGGGTTTTGATAATGATAAAAATAAATGTCATTAGTGTGATTGAGAAAATTTAAGTTTTACCGAAGATGAAACAAATTTTCAAATCATGAAAAATATCTCAACACTCTTTTTGTCAAGAGGTGATGGAGATTCAGGTCTGTAAAATCTTTTTGAGGTCAGTTTCTAAGGGTATTATGTAATCCCATGATCAAAAAATAGATTTTTGGGAACTCCAGAACTTCCCGATATTGACCCCGAGTTGTGTTTATTGAGTTTTGAGGATTTGTTTCGAACATTGAGTTTAAAGATGTGGTAAGATTTGAGTTTGAAAGTCTAATATTGTTAAAAAGTGGTTTTCATGTCTTTTGGAGTTTTGAGTGTTAGAATGGAATTATATCGATTCCATCAGTCTTGAAATGTGAAATCTTTTAGGTGAGAGTTGTCGATTTTCAGATTCGGAGTCTTTTTGGAGATTTGAAATCCTGAGTTGGAAAATTGTGAAATTTTAGCCTTTGAATTGACTTTGGTCAACATTCGGGGTTCGGATGCTCGGATTAGAGTTTTGAGAGTTTCCTTAAATTCGGGGGACAATTTTAGGCCTAGGTGAGGTCATGATCGATTTTTGAGAGCTCCCGAGCTTGTTTTAGCCTTCTTAGGTGTTATGTTAGTTTCTTTGGAATTCACAGATGTTGGGTCAAGGAGACCTGAAATTCGTATTTCGACGGTTCCATTGAGTCTGGAACGTTGAGTATAATTGATTGGCATATTTAGTTTGTGTGTACGCGATTTTGAATAAATCCCGAGGGTCCTTTCAATGATTTTTGTGTTGACTATTTTTTTTAGGTCTAGTTTCTGGTGCAGCTCGCAATCGCTAGGGTGGGCCTGCTTTCACAAGGCTCATGATAGCGAGGTCTAATTCGCTTTCGCAAAGAGTCAACTTTCTTTGACCTTCGCAATCGCAGCCTTTGCAAAAGCAAAGGCCGAATAATTTTCAAGGTTCATTTTTGCAAATCAGTGGTCGCTTTTGCGACATGAGACATGGGTTTTGATCTGCCATTCCCTTGGTTTAAGCCTAGTTTTCATTTTCTGAGTTTGGGAAACCCTGGAGGCGATTTGAGAAGAGTTTTCTTGTGCTAAATCATTTGGTAAGTTTTTGTGACCATAAAATTTCAATTCCCTTTGATTATTTATGGATTTTAACATTAAAATTTGGGATTTTGATTGGTAAATGGCAAGGGCTTTCAAGAACTCAAGTTCTAAATTAAAATGGAGATTGTGAACTGATTGTAAGTTCTTTTTTAAAATGATTTTCACCAATAGTTTCCAAATGCCTTGAGTAATGATTTCAATTAAACAATTTCTGATTATCATTTTCAAAATTGGGTTTTGTTGATTGACCCATATAGATTGTGTGGCTTAGGACATTGGTTGGAAGCCGAAGACTCAAGTGTTGGGTGACTAGTTGATTGAATCAAGCCAAGTAAACTCCTTAACCTTGTAATTTAGTAGAATTCGTATATCCCTTCATTATGTGTGTTTTGGGAGCAATAAGAATGAGGTGAAGGGTTAATTGTCCACTTGATAAATCTTAATGAATAAAAAGGGGTTGAAATGAAAAGGTTATGTGTTGGTGATAATGCTTGTGAATTTCCTTATGATTGCCCATATTTGATTGATTGATAAATTGTTTGGTAGCTTGAATATCAACTTGAATTGCTTGAATTGTGGTCTCTTCTTTAGGGTGTGAACTTCCTTATATGCATCGATTATTTTACATCGTGATGAGATTTATGATGTGAAGATGATGAGAACTGGTTTCAGCTAGCGAAATGGTATAAAGTCGGTGGAAAATAGTTTTGAGCAGTAAAATAATATAAAGCCGATGGGAAATGGTTCTGGCTAGTGAAATGGTATAAAGTTGATGGGAAATGGTTCTGGCTAGTGAAATGATATAAAGCCAATGGAAAATGGTTCCAGCAAGGTAAATGGTATAAAGCCAATGAAAAATGGTTCCATCTAGTTAAATGATATAAGCCTTTGGGAAATGGTTCATGCTAGTTATTTGATATAAAATCGATAAGAAATGGCTTCGGCTAAAAAAATTGAGCCGATGGAAAATGATTCGGACAAAGGTTTGAGCATTGTGATTTGAGCCATTTTGATGCTTATGATTGACTTATTTGTTAAGTGTGATTAATCCACTTGTTGCGTGTGATTGATCTACTTGACATTGAGATTGACTTACTTGATTCATATTGTTTGTTGAATTTTGACTGCTGACATGTGATATTTGAGCCTTGTGAGCTGTGTATTGTAGAATTGTTAGGTTGGGCCTATTTTTGTGCAAGTTATAGTTTGAGGAGCTTCGATTGGGTTGAAAGGAGTATTTGATTCCTAGCTAGTTGCTTTGTTTATTAGATTGCTTGTTGGGTACTCTATTATTGGTACTTACTTTGTGTTGCTACACTTGTGTAGGTTCAGAGCTCGGTATAGCATGACTACTCTTCTTCTCCCTTTTCAAGGCATGTTGAATGACGTGAGAGGTAGTTGTTTGTCATCCCGGTGAGTCCTCTTTTTCTTTATGTTTTTTTTCTCTGAGAAACAAATAATGAGACTTGTACTTATTTTTTAATTCCGTTCTTTATACATTAGTGGCTTGTACACTTAACAACTAGGTTTTGGGGGTGTTAGTAGAATGAATAAGTTTTTCCGCTTTTATCTTGTTCTTGCTTTATATTTTCACATTTCTTTCGTTTCGTTTTGATTGAGGCTTACTTGTCTTGATGGGAATTGGCAAGTATCATCACATCCATTCTTGGGTTATGACAAATGGTATTAGAGCCCCAGGTTCATATGTCTCACGTGTGTATAAGCGAAGTCTAAGTAGAGTTTTGAGGAACTGTACGGAGACGTCTGCACTTATCTTTGAGAGGCTATGAAGAATGTTAAGAAACTTTTTTTTGTTCATTCTTTCTTATTGTGTGTGGTTACCTTCACTAGTGTTGAGTTACCGCCTGTTGTTTTCTTAGAGTCTAATGACAGGGCTTCTGGTTCAAGTGGTAGAGGGGAGGCAGTCCCTGAAGTTGTTATTAAGACCCTAGTTAGAGGTAGAGGTAGTGCCCGAGCTAAAGGTCGTGTTCGTAGAGTAGCACCTGTTAAAGTTCGTGCTCATGGATCAACTCCAGCTAGAGGTAGAACTAGAGAGGTTTCTCCTAAGCCACAAGTTGAGGTTGTTGAGGACCAGATTCCTCCCGAGTTTTGAGCTCTTTTGTTTTAGGAGACTTTGTTGAGGATGCTAGGTGTGTTAGAGAACTTCTCTAAGGGTGGTGTGATAGGTACATCACAATGTTCTCAGACGAGGGTAGGGGGCAGATCCCAAATTAGCAACACGAGGCTCCGATTATTCATGATCAGGTGGATTAGCCACCAATGGTTCCTGCACATGTTGTTGGTGCGTAGATTAATCTCGAGGTCATTTTTATAGCGGTCGATCAACAGTATTATGAGAGGTTTGAGAAGAGGAAACGACCCAGTTTCAGGGTGGTAAGAATGATAATTCTCATTAGTTTTTTACTTGGTTCCATAAGATGCTTGAGGCAGTAGCTATGGTGGATGCTCGCGATGTCTGTTTTGTTTCACTTCAGCTTCGCGGACGCGCTAGAGAGTGATGGAGGACTTTTGTGAGGTCTAGACTAGTTGAATATACCCCGGAAGAGTGAGATGTGTTCTTTAGTTCTTTCCAGGACTTCTTCATTCCTTGGAGCGTGATGGAGAACAGTTGATTGAGGTTTGACAGCTTGACTCAAGTCAGTTTGTCTGTTACCAAGTATAAGGCCCATTTCTGTGAACTTTCTAGGCATGCTATGACTATTGTTTTCGATGAGGTAGAGAGATTTTGCAGGTTTGTGAGAGGGTTGACTTTTTGTGTTAGGTCTTATATGTTCAGAACAGCCAGAGAAGGGTCTTCCTTCCAGTCCATTGTGAGCATTGCCAAGGAGGTGGAGTTGATGGTTTTAGAGGAGTTTGGGGAGCCCAACAAGGCCCAATCATTTGGTCAGTTTTCTGGTGCCTCATCTTGAGGGAGAGATTTGCATAGAGGTGGTAGCTCCTTTCAGCTTCGTAGGCCGATTCATGCATCTATATTAGCAGTTGAGAGTGAGCAGTTAACCCGAGAATCTTACGGTTCTTACCGAGGTGTCTATGGTAGTTTGTGTAGTTCGTAACAGTTGTTTTCCGTGTCGAGGTCTTGCTATATTTTTGGAGATACAGGTTATTTGATGTGAAAGTGTGCTCTACAGATTCACTCAAGATCGCATCATTCTTATTCAGCTACTCCAGCTAGAGATTCAACACCTCTACCCAACAGTCGAGGCATAGTTCTGCCTAATAGAGGCAACAAGACTTTTGGTAGGGGTGCTCTAGCTCCACAGGGTGGAGGTAAGGGTTCTACTCAGAATATAGGTAGCCATGAGGGCCAGTGTTATGCTTTCCATGAAGGTTTGAGGCCGAGACTTCTGATGGTGTGATCATAGGTATTGTTCTAGTTCACCATCAACATGCGTCTGTATTGTTTGATCTGGGGTGTAGTTTCCCGCATGTATATACCTATTTTGCTGTTGGGTTTGATATGACGTCTGACTGTATGCTTGTTCCTAATCATGCTTCTACACTAGTGGGTGAATACTTAGTGGTAGATAGAGTGTATCAATCATATCTTTTTTTTTTGGCCGGGTATGATACTTTGGAAGACTTGATCATTTTGAGGATGGTAGACTTTGATATTATTTTGGATATGGATTGACGCTTCTTGCATCTTGCTATTCTTGATTGTTATGTTAACACTATGCCCTTAGCTATATCAAGCGTCTTGAGTGTTGAGTGGACGGGTGCTAGTGATTCTTACCCTAGCAAATTTATCTCCTTCATTCGAGCTCAAAAATTGGTTGATAGAGGTTGTTTGTCATATTTCATTCATACTACTGTTGAGCCACCTCTCATGGATTTTATGCCTGTGGTTCAAGAGTTTTCATATGTTTTTCCTACTGACCTTCCAAGTGGTCCTCCAGATAGGGATATTGATTTTGATAATTACTTGGAGTCGGGCACCAAGCCCATCTCTATTACTTATAATCGTATGGCTCAAGGTGAGTTGAAAGAATTGAAGGATTAGTTACAGGATTTGTTGAGAAAGGGGTTCATTCGACCTAGTGTTTCTTCATGGGGTTCTCCTATGTTGTTTGTGAGGAAGAAGGATGGATCCATGAGGATGTGTATTGACTATCGACAGTTAAACAAAATGACATTGAAGAACAAATATTCACTTCCTCATATAGATGATTTGGTTTATCATCTTCAGGGTGCATATCTATTTTGTAAGATTGATTTGAGGTCCGATTATCATCATCTAAATATTACGGCATCAGATATCCCCAAGACAACTTCCAGGACAAGTTATGGGCACTGTGAGTTTCTTGTGATGTCGTTTAGTTTGACTAACGCCCCTACAACGTTTATGGAGTTGACGAGTAGGGTGTTCCGACCTTATCTGGATTCATTTGTGATAGTCTTCATTGACGACATATTGATGTACTCCAAGACCGATGAGGATCATAATCGAGGATTGTACTCCAGAGGTTGAGGGAAGAGAAGTTTTCTGCCAAGTTGTCAAAGGGAAAGTTTTGGCTGTATTTTGTGTCATTTTTTAGACATGTGGTGTCTAAGGAGGGTATTTGGATAGATCAAACCATGATTGAGGCAGTAAAGGGTTGGACAAGACCTTAATTAGTTACTAATATCCAGATTTTTGTGGGACTGGTAGTCTATTACAGATGATTTGTATTTAGAGTTTCTCTACCATTATTTCTCCTTTGACAAGATTGACTCGACAGAGTGTGAGCTTCCGGTGGTCTAATAAGTACGAGTAGAGCTTTCAAAAACTCAAGACCTTATTCACTTGGGCTCCTATTTTTACTTTACCTGAGGAGGGTGTAGACTTCATTATTTATTGCAATACTTTTGGAGTTGGGTTAGGTTGTGTTCTAATGCAGAAGGGTAAGGTCATCGCCTATGTTTCTTGACAGTTGAAGATCCAAGATATCAACTGCCATAGTCATGATTTTGAGTTGGCAGTCGTAGTGTTTGTGCTTAAGCTATGGCAACATTATTTGTATAGGGTTCATTATGAGGTCTTCACGAAATCGAAGTCTTTAGTACATCTTCAGTCAGAGAGATCTGAACTTGAGGCAGTGCAGATGGATTGTGCTAGTGAAGGATTATGACATCAACATCTTGTATCATTGAGGGAAGGCCAGTGTGGTGGCTGCTGCTTTGAGTAGGAAGACTTTTAATGCGAAGTCTTGTTGCTAGTAGTGTGAAGGAGAAACCATTGGCTAAGGATGCTTAGAGGTTATCCAATAGTCTCGTCCGGTTACAGATTACTGAGAAGATGGGTGGTTTGATTGCTTTTATTAAGGCTCATTCTTGCTTAGTTGAGCATATACGTGAGTGTCAATTTAATGACAAGAAGTTATGTCTTATTTGAGACAAGGTGATGAGAGGGGAAGTCAAGGAGGTTGTCTTTTATTCTGAGGGTTTCTTGAGAATTGGGGGCATGATCTGTGTGCCCAAGGTTGTGTAAGTTCATTAGATTGATTCTTGAAAAATCCCATTATTCTGTATAATGATCTGAGCTAGCACTATTGGTGGTGTGGCATAAGGAGAAATATTGCAAATTTTGTTTCTAGGAGTTAAACTTGCCAACATGTCGAGTATGAGCACCAGCGGCCTGGAGATATATCTCAGAGGATGCTTATTCCTACTTGGAAGTTGGAACGGATCACTATGGACTTTGTTGTGGAACTACCTACCACAATGGGTGGTTATGACTCCATTTGGGTGGTTATTGAAAAGTTGACCAAGTCCGTCCATTTCATCCCAGTTTGGGTGAAGTATATGGATAAGAAGTTAGCCGAGATTTATATCAGTCAGATTGTGGGACTATATGGAGTCCTAGTTTCTATTGTCTTCGATTGAGGTTTTTTGTTCACTTCCTATTTCTGGAAGTCATTGCAGCATAGTTTGGGTACTTGGTAAGATATGATTACAACCTTCCATCCTCACACAGATGGTCAGTCCGAGTGGACGATTCAGGTGTTGGATAACATGCTCCGAGCTTGTATCATTGATTTTGGTGCTAGATGGGATTGACATTTTCCCTTAGAAGACTTCGCCTAAAACATTTATCATTCCAATATTTAGATGGTCCCATTTGAGGCGTTATATGGCAGACGGTGTAGATCTTTGATCAGATGGTTTGATTCAGCTGAGATGGACTCATTGCATACAAACATTCTTAGAGATTCTATGGAACAAGTCTATATGAAGGGTAGAGTGTTGACAGCCAAGAGTCGACATAAGAGTTACGCAAATCACAGAGTTTGAGCTCTAGTATTCATGTAGGGTGATCATGTTTAGCTCGAGTATCACCTATAAAAATATGATGATGTTCGAAAAGAAGGGAAAGCTTCGCCATAGATTCATTGGACACTATGAGATTTTTAGTCATGTGGGAGAGGTGGCCTATAAACGGTCCTTACCACCTAGTTTGTATGTTGTACATCCTGTATTTCATGTCTCCATGCTTCAAAAGTACGTGCCAGACGAGTCTCATGTGCTTTCTCTTGATTAAGTTGAGTTGTCTCCAAACTTATCTTTTGAGGACAAGCCTATTGTCATTTTGGATAGGCAGGTCCAGAAGCTTAGGATCAAGGATATTGCTTCAGTAAGGTGCAGTAGAAGTACCATCCAGTTTGTGAGGTGACTTGGGAGACGGAGTCAAATATGCATGTCAAATATCCTCAACTTTTTTAATCTTCGGGTACTTTCTTTTACATTATGTTCGATGACAAACATGATTTTTAGTGATGGATAAGGTAATAACCCGGTTGGTCATTTTTGGAAAGTTGCATGAATTTGCCATTTTTACCCTCCCGATATTGACTCCGAGTTGTGTTTATTGAGTTTTAAGAATTGGCTTTGAACTTTTAGTTTAGAGTTGAGAATTTGGTAAGATTTGAGTTTGAAAGGCTAATATTATTAAAAAGTGATTTTCAATGTCTTTTTGAGTTTTGAGTGTCGGAATAAAATTTTATCGATTTCATTAGTCATAGAATGTGGAATCTGATTTGTGATAGTTGTCGATTTCAGATTCAGAGTCTTTTTGAGGATTTCAGATCCTAAGTTAGAAATTTGTGAAATTTTAGTCTGTGGGTTAACTTTGGTCAATATTTGGGATTTGAATGCTCGGATCAGAGTTCTAAGAGTTTCGTTTGGATTCAGGGGAGGATTTAAGGCCTAGGTGAGGTCTTGATTGATTTTTGAGAGGTCCTGAGTTTGTTTTAGCCTTGTTAGGTGTTAAGTTAGTTTCTTGTGATTTTCACAAATGTCGGGTTAAGGAGACCTCGAATTCGTATTTCAACGGATTCATTGAGTCTTGAACATTGAGTATAATTGATTTACATATTTGGTTTGTGTGTACGGAGTTCCAAACGAATCCTGAGGGTTCTTTTGACAATTTTTGTGTTGGTTGTTATTGCAAAAGTCTAGTTTCTAATGCAGCTCGCGATCGCGAATATTCTCTTTCGTGAAGGGTCAACTTCCTTTGACTGTCGCAATCGCGACCTTCGCGAAAGTGAATGTCAGTTTGCAAAAGCGATGGCCGAATAATTTTCAAGGTTCGTTTTTGTGAACCAGTGGTCGCTTTTGCGACATTCACAGAGAGGGGTTTTGACCTGCCATTTTTTTGGGTTTAATCCCCTTTCCCATTTTTTAAGTTTGGTAAACCCTTGGAGGCGTTTTGAGAAAAGTTTTCTTGTACGAAATCATTTGGGTAAGTTTTTGTAACCCTAAAACTTTAATTTCCTTTGATTATTTATGGATTGTAACATCAAAATTTGGAATTTTGATTGGCAAATGGCAAGGATTCTCAAGAACTCAAGTTCTAAATGTGAATGAAGATTATGAACTGATTTTAAGTCTTTTTTCAAAATGATTTTCACCAATAGTTTCCAAATGCCTTGAGTAATGATTTCATGTAAAGAATTTTGGATTCAAAATTCATTTTTGGAATTGGGTTTTGTTAATTGACCCATATTCAAAGTTTATGAGTTGGGTATTGTTGTTTCCGGAGATTTATTGTGAATACTTGATTGATATAGATTGTGTGGCTTTATACATTGGTCAGAAGGGAAAGAGTCAAGTGTTGGGTGACTAGTTGATTAAATTAAGACAAGTGATCTCCTAAACCTTGTAATTTAGTAGAATTTGTATATTTCCTTCATTTTGTGTATGTTGGAAGCAATGAGAATGAGGTGCAGGGTTAATTGTCGACTTGCTAAATTTTAATGAATAAAAAGAGGTTAACATGAAAAGCTTAAGTGTGGATCATAATGTTTGTGAATTGCCTTGTGTTGGCCCCTTTTGATTGATTGATGAAATGCTTGATAACACGAATTTGAAATTGAATTGCTTGAATTATTTTCTCTACTTTATTGTGTTAACTTGCTTATGTTCATCGATTGTTGTATACCATGATGAGACTTGTGATGTAAAGTCGATGGGAAATGATTCTAGCTAATGAAATGGTATAAAGCCGATGGGGAATGGTTTTGGGTAGTGAAATGATATAAAGCCGATGGAAAATGGATTCGACTAGTGAAATGGTATAAAGCTGATGGGAAATGGTTTCGGCTAGTGAAATGATATAAAGCTGATGGGAGATGGTTTCGGCTAGTGAAATGGTATAAAGACAATGGGAAATAGTTCCGGCTAGTGAAATGATATAAGACGATGGAAAATGGTTCCTGGTAGTGATTTGATATAAAGCTGATGAGAAATGGTTACGACAGTGAAATTGAGCTGATGGGAAATGGTACCAGTAAATGTTTAATCATTGTGATTTTAGGCATTTTAATGTTTATGGTTGACTTTTTTGTTTACTGTGATTAATGCACTTATTGTGTGTGATTGATCTACTTGACATTGAAATTAATTTACTTGATTCGTTGTTATTGTTGAATTGTGACTGTTGAACTGTGATCATTGAGCGTCGTGAGTTGTTATCATAGAACTGTTAGGTTGGACCGATTTTTTTGTTGGATGTAGTTTGAGGAGGTTCAGTTGGGACGAAAGGAGTATTTGATTCCTAGCTAGTTGCTTTGTTTATTAGATTGTTTGTTGGATATCGTGTTGTTGGTACTCACTCATTGCCTCTGCACTTGTGTAGGTTCCGTGTATATAGCGTGATTGCTCTTCTTCTCCCTTTTCCGCGACTTGTTGAAGGACTTGAGAGGTAGCTACTTGTCATCCCGGCGGACCCTCTTTTTCCTTTTCTTTATGCTTTGTTCGATTTGAGAAAGAAATACTGAGACATGTACTTATTTCTTAATCCCTTACTTTATGTATTAGTGGCTTTTACACGTGACAACCAGGTTTTGAGATGTTAATAGAATGAATAAGTTTTTCCACTTTTATCTTGTTCTTGCTTTATTTCTTCGCATTTCTTTCGTTTCGTTTAGGTTGAGGCTGACTTGTCTTGGTGGGAATAGACAAATGTCATCACGTCCATTTTTTGATAGTGACAGAACTCCAAACCTTGACACTTTGGGCCAGAGAGAAAAGTGAAAGCCACATTTCATAGAAGATCAACAATGGTGATTATAACTTATGGCACGATGACCAAATAAGAATGGGCTTTCTTGCTACTAAATGTCCTAGTTTTATAACTAGAAATGGACAGGGTCAAGGAGTTCATGATGATCAATGGTGCTTGGAATATGCCAAAACTCTGCAGCACCCTCTCTGATCGCATAGCTCTATACAATTGTACTATTGATATTGGGGAGCCAAATGATAAAGACTATACTCATTGGAGTGATAGTGAGAATGGACAGTATAACAATAGATAAATAAAATTCCTTTCTTGGCTATATTTGGCAGAATTTTGTTCCCTTTAAAATTTGTTTTCTAACTTGGAGACTTTTGCATAATAAACCTTTCAATGTTGTGTAGCTAACTTTGGAAACCAAAATTTCACTACTTGTTCCATATTTTAGTTGGGTTATTTATGTTAAAACTATTTATTTTTTTAACAAAAAATGATCAAATGTTAATAGCTTTTCAAATAGTGGTTGATATTTGATAAAAAGGTGTTGATAAAATTAGCTATCTGCCCACTTCTCCTCAAGATTATAAATTTCACATTTTAAGAAAAATTAATTATAAATATCTATTTGAGTTATATACAACATCAAGTATAAATTATTTAATTAATTTGATTATTGAGGTCTAGAAGTTGCCTTTGATATATGACAAAAAAAGAAAATAATGTGCAGGGGACCAGATAGACGACAGGCAAAACATTCCAAAAAGCGAATACTACCATTTAGGCCGTAAGGTTGCGGCAATACTAATTTAATTAATTAAGAAAAAAAAGATGTTTCTTCTAGTAAGTATCCCCAAACGTGCTGTCACAAAACACATCTATTTGCTCTTCTAACAATAAATGAAAGTTTATTTTACACTTGATATTATGAAAAATATTTAACTTTTTTAAAAAAGTATTACTAGCTCCGTTCATTTTTAATTGTCATAGTTTTCTTTTTTAAAATCAAACTATAGTAACTTTGACCATCATTTTACGATGTATTTTTTCATTATATTGATATGCAAAAAAATTTACAATTTATAGTACTTTTTGCTTTTTTTTTAATATTTAAATTTTTTGTTTAAAATATCAAATTAATGTAATCTAATTTAACTTTGAAAATTAGTCAAATTAATTTTCAAAAAATGGAACATGACAAATAAAAGTGCACAGAGAGTATCTTCTTATTTTGCTTTCTCCACTTCTCTTATTGGTATTATATACACACACATACATCTATTATAATGAATATCTCTATATTTACTAATTAAACATATCAATCGACCAACTTGAATGTCATAGTTTGTTTTATATTTCTACACTCAACTTGTATTTTTGGCATGAATAAATTTAAGTAATTTACACAAAATCAAAAATAAATAATTTCGTTGAACACCTCGGTTAGTTGGCTTCTTATATTTTTATTGTGTTGGTGAAAGTTTGATTCCCCTCCTTATAATTCCTTACCCTATTTTCCATTTTTCCACCCCCAATTTATTTAGTTATTTCAAAGAACTAGTATGACGTTGAATGTAAAAATGAAAGAAATATTAATCTTGATTCCCTTTTGAAGGAATGTTGAAACAGAATATTTTTTTTCTTTTGTCTTAACCCTTAATTAGCAGTGGTAATTAGGTGAGTGATTGATAAGAATACAAATTGTGCTTGGATATATTAGTCATGGAAAGAGCATGTGATGTGCGTTAGTTAGTTCCTTGTTGAGTGTGAAAACTGATTACGTCAACAATACATACATGATTACATGTTACTCCGTCTGTTACGTGACACTCTCCACGTAACCTGCACTAGGCAAGCCTTGTACGACGAACTTGACCCAGAAGGTAAACTCCTTATTTTCACTGGTAAGGTGTTTCAAAACTTGAGATCTCCAACATGAAAGTCTCAAGTCCAAATCATTGGACCAGCCCGAAGGATATTATTTTGCTCTTAGTGAATTATAATCACATAAATATTAATAATTTATTTTAAATTAATAAATTTTAATTTTTTGTTCTATTCTCCAATTCGATGTCTAATCCAACACCTTCACAAAACGATTGGAATAGATAGAAGAAGAGATGGGAGACATACCTGTTGGGCGAGGTGAGGGCGAAATCGAACCAGCGTGTCTCATTTTGGAGCCATTTGATGATGCGGCCATCAGAAACGCCGGTGTAAGGACCATCACCATGAGGGTCAAAGGCAAAGCTCTCTGGCCCAACAGCACCTCCGACTATTCGGATTACTTCAACAAACCTTTTATCTATTAATGGATTTTCTTCAAATCTAAAAAACGACCATAATACAACAATAATTGTTGCGCCAATGGCAATCCAAACCTTAAAGGTTGATGAGGAGTTACAAAGAGAAGAAGCCATTAGTTATTATAAGCTATAGAAGTTTTGTTTTTGGAGGAACCAATATATTACTACTACTACTTCTTTCTACGGTTATTCTATAGTTTTTATCGAAAAAACAAAACGGCCCCATATATTGTGTGGTTTTAGGTAAATAATTGTCAATTGCAACCCATAAAAATATAGAAAAAGAAGATAGCAAAGTTTGGTAGGATGGTAAGCGGTACTATTTTTAATCCTAAAATTAAAATTATAAGTTTAAAATCACTAAGAAATTAAAAAGGTGAAGTTTCTATAGAGGGATAAAAAAAAGTTTGCTAGGATATACTACTAGTAGCACACAAAGATCAAAATATATATTTTTGATCTATTTTTTCGTAAATGTCTATAATGCTACAATAATAAATATAGTAATCAAAATCATATGAAAAAACAAAGGAGTATGAGATCACCATAATGGATAATATCATATTTATTAATTGTTCCGTTATATAAGTATGGTTGTAATTTTACTCTAATTTGACGTAATATAGTTTTAAAATTAAGTTTAATATAACTTACTCCCTCTGTCTCAATTTATTTGACTTAATTTCTTTTTTAGTCGGTCCCAAAAAAATGACTTATTTCTATTTTAAGTAATAATTCAAGTTTAAAATGTTCATTTCACCCTTAAGGAAATGATTTATAGTCACACAAATTTTTATCACTCATTTTAGACTACAAGTTTTAAAAGTATTTTATTCTTTCTTAAACTTTGTGCCGAGTTAAACTATATCACATAAAATGAGACGGAGGAAGTATTTCTTATATAAAAGGGACAAAAAAAAATACAGCCTAACGAAAAATGCTACTACCCCTTAGTGATAAGTAAGTATAAGTTCATCAAATATTTCACTTATGGAGAAGATTGAAATCGAAGAGCAATCTTCACTAGATTCAGAGATATTTTTTTGTTGTTGAATTTATTAAATTGAATCTAGTCTACCAATTTAAAGAGAATTGAGAGGTACTCCCGGCCATTTCTCCCATAGAGATTTTGAGAGTATAATTTAGAAGCGGAGTAAGGTAGAGTTCAGAGGTTTATTCGTATTTTATGGCGAAAAATTATATTGTTTATATATAATTAAGTTATTTTTTTATATATAATAAATGTTAAATTCTTTTTAATTTCTTCTAGTATTTATATTTTCATTTAAACCCGTAAATAAAAATCTTGATTTCGCTATTAATATAATAACCCAATGTTTTTTTGGTTGTATATATATTTTGTTCTATGTTAATTAACTCCGCCACCATGTAGTGGTATCTTGAAAGAAAAAAACAAATAAGTGTTTGCATCCACATGATCCCAACTGGCCATCTTTCTTTATTTTATTTATATTTTCATTTTCTTATTTTTCTCTTTTCTTGTTCCTTTTTAAATATATTTCTGTCAGGGAATTTTTATTTTTTTAAAGATGTGATCCCTAATTGTAGCTAAATCTGTTTGAGACATAGGGTGTGTTTGGTTGGGAAGAAAATATTTTTTAATTTTTTTACGTTTGATTGGGTAAAATGTTTTGGAAAATATTTTTCAAATCAATTCATTTTCCTCAAATTTAAGGAAAATGACTTCCATTAAAAAATTAAGGAAAAATTTTCTAAAACTTTCCTCTAACTTCAAATTACAAATTTTTTAAAAATAAAAATAAATTTAAGGCTTATTTTTAAAATATATTTTTTTAACTTTAATGTTTTTACCCCACCCTTACCCCGACCCCCACCCCATACCCCTCCTCCGCCCAAAAAAAACAATTTAAAGTTTGTTTTTAAAAAATATTTTCAATTTCCAATTTTTATTTTCACCCCACCCCAACCCCCTACCCTCGATCCCCCCTATCCCGCCACCTCCCTCCAAAAACAAAAACAAAAATTAGTTTGTTTTTAAAAATTACTTTTAATTTCAAATTTTTATTTTTCATCCTGCAACCC
>JAJOOH010001087.1:0-23884 GCA_029582605.1 Solanum gracilifrons
AGCTTAAAAAAAAAAAAAAAAAAAAAAACTTCAAACAACTCATTAACCTAACCAAACCAAAGGGAGATAGCTATTTTGCAAGATTAAATGTAATTCCACTAGTCATAATCTGAAGGAAAACACAAATTTTAGGGTAAATAAAAAATGTAATTGAAGCAACATAGCGTATTTACCCTTGATGAGCCTTTATTGGCACTTTTTCCCTGCACAACAAGAAAAAGGAGCAAACTTGATGAAAATATAGAATAGAAATGAAAATTGGCTTGTTGTTTACAAAATACAAACTTGTTGCACATAGAATAGAGAGAGAGACTCTTACAGAATCCCAATGAGTGCGTCTTCTGCGTTCCAAGATTGGGGAAGAATGAAAAAGAGAGGCCCTTATGTGAATAGGGTTCACCTGAGAGCTGATTAACGCCGCCCTATTCATTGCCGGAGATTCATGTAAACAACAAACGAACAAACAAACCTCACAAATTCAATTTCATATGAAAATGTTGTGCTCTTTCCTTGCTTTAACATGTGGGCTCACCTGCTAGTTTTTAGGGCTTGTCACACCACTTTGCAATCCTACGTTTTCACTGATTTTTATTGTAAAAAAAAACTCTACCTATCATAAATCGAATTGAAAAAATTGTTATTGGGTTATTTTTAATAGAAAAATTTTCAAAATATTAATATTTTGACATTTAATAGGACTACTTAGTTACACTTTTAATATTTATTTAAAATGTCAATAATTTAGTTTGTTATGTATCTGATTTATGTATTTTTTATTTGTTTGATTTGCAAGAATACAATTATGGGAAATATTTCAAAATGTCAATATTTTGACATTCAATAGGACTCCTTAGCTACACTTTCAATATTTATTTAAAATGTCCATATTTAGTTTGTTATGTATTTGATTTATGTATTTTTTTTTTGTTTGATTTGCAAGAATACAATTATTTAACAACAAAAAGGAAAAGATCAGGGAAGATAATATTTTAAAAAAATGAACATATCACTTAAAATTCTCATCAATTACAATTTCAAAGAAATTCTCTTTCTCATTTGATTGAATCAACAGTTTCAATCTCCATTTTTCTCCCTTATCAAGATCTTAATCATGGATGGTGAAATTAAGAACATCAAGAAGTGGAACATACATGACTACCAAATATATTTTTCTTTTATTTGTATTACAAAAATATTACTGATTGCATCCCAATATAATCTAATTATTACATATGAATATGATTTATGAAAGGAAACAAGATTCTAGAAAAAAATAGCATACATGGTGGAAATAATACAATCTGTTGAGGAATGATACAATATTCTAAAATAAGTACAAATTGATTGTGAAAGAAATAAGGATACAAGATTCTGGGAAAAAAATAGCATACATAGTGGAAATAATACAATCTGTTGAGGAAGGATACAATATTCTTAAAAAATATATATATTTATGCTTAAGAAATACAAATCCATTTGACATACCTATTGGAATGACTACAAACTAAAAAAGAAATACAATGTTCTTAATAAAAATACTTGGTGAATATGAAACAAAATCACAAGAAATCTCACAAAATACTTGTTGACTCGAATTTACCTTTATCAATGGGTGAAAAATCTTTTGAATTAATTGTGAGATTTCTTGAACAAGTGTCGGAAATTCAAAGAGTTGATTTTCTTGAACAAGGAAATGGGATAACAATGATGAAAAAGGGAATAGAGAGAAAGGAGTGATTTGAGGTAAAACCTAGAAAGAGGGGTAAGTGGGTAATTGAAGTATTTTTTTAAAATTTTTTTACCGGATAGTGGAGTAAAAAATGGTCCAATGTGGGACTGATTTGAGAAATAAAAGGAAAGAAAATTAATTATATTAAAATACAATTTATTTTCTAAAATATTGACATATTGACATTTTTAATAATTATTTTAAAGTGTATATGTTTTTTATAATTATGTTAGGGATTGTG
Organism: Solanum gracilifrons; assembly: GCA_029582605.1. Lineage (NCBI taxonomy): Eukaryota > Viridiplantae > Streptophyta > Magnoliopsida > Solanales > Solanaceae > Solanum > Solanum gracilifrons. The sequence continues at coordinate 1,971 of JAJOOH010001087.1, forward strand.
ACTAGTTTGCTAATTTTTCTTGGGTTCTATTAATTGTTTTAGTTGGATTACCGCTTTAGTTTTGGTTTTTAATAGTATTAGATTAGTTGGTAAACGATAATCTATCAAGACTGTAGTAATTTACTACTTCTACTTTATACATAAATATTAAATATTAATCTCAATATCTTACTAGTTATTATCTTTGTCTTTTAGCCTTCAATTCAGACTTCACATTATACAAAACGTCAAAACCTAAAGTAATAACCATATTCCTCTTAATTTCTCTTTGTGTTACACTTGTATAGTTCTTTTCATGTAAGTTATTATTGTTTCTATTTTATGAGCACTTGTAAAGTAACATTATTGTCTTGTCGCGTCAAATTTATTAGAAAAGTCATATATTTGTTTTATAAATATTTTTATTGGTTAAACCGAAAACTAAAAGGTTAAAAACCAAAAATCGATAAAAAAAATATCTTATTTGTTTGGTTATTGATTTGGTGTATTTAAAAACCAAAAACCGATAATACATAAGATCGAACCAAACTGATCGATGCACGTCCCTTCAGTTTTATCGTCCTAAATATTTCATTTTCAATCTCATTTTAAAAAATATATTCTACAATCAATTAGAGCTAAGTTGATTTAGCAATTATGTCATACTAGTGAATGTGCTCTTGTTTTGCTTTAAAATAAAATTAAAATATGGCTATATATAATTATTATTCGAATTCTTATAATTATAAATTAAACTTTAATATTTGGTCAATATTTTTTAATATTCTTTAACCATAATATTATCAATTATATTTTCAAAGTCATCACCAAATATAGGAAAAGAAAATATAGCTCAACAAATTTAATAATAAGCAAATAAAAAATAATGCATTCTTAAGCAAAATTCAAAATATATCTCATATTATTACTACTATTATAGAAAAGGTTAGTTTCGACATGTTAGCTTTTTGTTACTTTACTTTACTTTACTTTTCTACTATTATAGAAAAGGCTAATTTCGACATATTAATTTTTTGTCTTTAAACAACAAAGTTAGAGTCTTTTAGTCATTTCACTCTTTCAAGCCAATATGGCTAAAATATATGTGTCTCCACGTCTAGCTTTTGAATCCTGGTTTCATACCATGATATGTGACAATTTAATAGGCTAAAGTTCTTTGTGTGCATTGATATTGCTCCACCTGTTAACTAATATTAATGTCATCTTTATATCTTCTCACTTCTCAATGAACAACATTAATTTCTTCATGGGATTTCTTTACGGTTTCTATTTTAGTTTTGTATCTCTGCTCATTACTTCATCAACATCAATTTCCAAAGTTTCACAATTTTGATGGAAATTTAAGCTAATTAGCATATTATTTCTCTGATCTGGATTTGGATCTAATATTAATGTTAGTATTTCTCTCTGTTTTCTCTATTCGATAATTTATTCTCAATTTTTTTGCAAGGAAAATTTGGATCTAATTAATTTTCTAAGAAGAATGATATTTTTAGTCAATCATACGAAAGAAAAAGTAAGCATTTCTCATGAGTGTAACAATCTCCTCTTATTTGTTCTTTGTTCATAGTTTTTTGAGATTAGGGAGTAATTTGAATTATATATATGGGACTCAAATGGGTTAAGGGTTCAATATCCTATCCAAGTGTCGAGTTTATGAAAAAGGGATTTTTTTGTTATTGGAGTTTTTCTTGCATTTCATACAAAATGATCTTGCTTGAGGAGGTAATTTGGATTTGCAGGGTTCCAAAGCTATGTTCTTTTGAAATGGATTTGTTAATTCCTTGAATTTTCCTTCGAATTTGTGGAAATGCTATGCTATTAAGGAAGTAATATGAATTGTATATCATGGGAGGTTGATGTATTAACTATATTATATGAAAGTGAACTTTACAAAGCAAAAATGGTGTTGTCTCCCAAAATAGAGAAGGAACAATTTAGTTAAAGTTTTTTTTATATATAAATGAAGATAAATATTGGAAGTCATTTTTGAGTTTTGAGTCAAATTGGGCTAAATTATAGGAATAGCATTATTAACTTCTTCATTCACAATTGTTGAGGGATTCACCCCTTTTAAGACATAGTAGTTGATTTGATTTGTGAACTATATAAGAAAAACATGATTTAGCAAATCATAACGCCAAATACTCACCAATATTCAAAACCATACACCCAAAATCCGTGTTACTTTTACTTGTTGTGATGTTAGGTTAGTTGTACTATTAACTATCTTCCTATGAACTATTTTACCTACACTCTTTGTGAACTCTTCATACTTGAACACAAAGCTATAATTTTCTCATCTCATTTAAATTTCTCCGATACTCAATGGAAGAATGAGAGATGAATGAGGAGTTTTTCTAATTGACAACCATCACTTGTGACCTACTAGGACTGACAGTTCGGTCACCTAGTTGTTTGTTTGGATTCTGTGCAAGTTTCTGGTGTTTTGGAGCTTTTGAAACTTGAATGGTTGACTTCGGTCATATGTTCAGAAAGAAAGTTTCATAATGTAATTATGAAAGTTTCGTTAGCTTTGAAACATTAAGTTCGATATAGAAGGACCTTGTGTGTGGATCCCAAGACTTCCGAACTCATCTCGAGCCTTCTCGTGGAGTTTGGCTTAATATGGAGCTTGGATGTGGGATCCACTTTTCATTGAGACGACTTCTGTTGGAAGTTTTGAAAGCTTTGTTCAGAATGACGAATTTGATGGGGTAGCATATCTCGATTGCGTGCATAGGGTTTTGAACAAATTCTGAGCACTATGTTAGGGATTTTCAGACTTTGGGTGGTTTAACTAATGCACCAATATCTAGTGCATGTGGCATCCTTCATTACTTTCGAGATAAGCCTTTGCGAACGCGAAAGGCACCGCACTTGACCATCGCAGTCGTGTGAGCCTTGGCTATGATTTAGACTGGTAGCTCTGGGGGTTGACCACTTTTGGTCACCATAATCATAAGGTTTGACCTCTGCAATCGCGTAGGACCTTTTATCTAGGGGCCATGATTGCGACCTGTGGTTGCGATGAGTAATTGTCTGGTCTTTTAATTAAGACCAAAGCGCGATCCAACTCTTATTTCAAAAGTTCCAAGTTGAGTTTCTCGAGCAATACACCTCTGAATTGAGTTATTATTGCTGCATTTTGGTCTAGATAGTGCATTGATATGTATTGGAGTGTTTGGGGAAGTGTGGAGAGCGTCATGTTGAGGTTATTATCATCCCGAAGGGACTGCCTAGCCTCTTAATTGGTGTTTTAATGTAAATTGTTGCATGTTGCTGAAATCTGCTATTCTGAGCCTTAAACTATGTCCCATTTTAGGACACAAGCTTGGTAAGTTGTTTGGGAGATTTTGACGGAGTTAATTTTGAGATTCCCAACGTGGGTCTCACAGTTCATTTGTGACTTGATTTTGTACCTGTCTCTAATTATTGTGTGTTTGGTGTCAGAACGTTTGATGTTGTGATTCTATTTTTGATAGCATAACAGTGATCGGAGACTTTTGGATAGGCAAAGCTCCAGAATCATGATTTGAGAGCTCATGCGATCGGCTTATGAGATAGGTTATAGGTTATGACTTTAGATTGAACTTTGAATTCATGTTAATTAACTAGTGTTGGGATGAGTTTCTAGGTTGCTTTATGTTTGGTTATTAGAATTTACCATTTAGGAGCCTTTCGGGTAATAAAGAACATGCTATCTAGTTGTTTTGATTTCTTCATGCCTCATGTTATCTATTGATTGATATTGTATTTATGGGTAGTTGATTCTTGTTCATTGGTTAGAAATCATGCCATATGTGGTTGTTTGGGTTTTTTAGGAAGCGATAGCATGCTTACTTTGTATTTTGTGATCATACCCTACCTTGTGGTCTTCGTATGTACTTGTTTGTGATTATTGGAAGCTTTTTAAATGCCTTAGACTGGATGTAGGCTAGTGATTACCTTAGACTCATGTTTTGGTGCCGATAGGCCTTAGAACTACGTCGACAGTGTACTATATATATATGGCTACTAGGTTTTGAGATAAGATCTCGTTTAGTTGGATATATATGTCAGTTTCTATTCTTATCTTTCACTGTTTCTTTAAATTATATTCTACATTTCATGTTTTTGGTTGTTTCTATCTCGTATGCGTGATGCTTGTCATTCTGAGCTTCGAGTTGACTTATCTACTAGTTTGTTATAGTAGGTGCCATCATGATTAGATTTTTCAGGTTGTGACATCATCCCCCTTATAGTCTATTCAATCCTATGGATTAAAGAGAGAGAAAATTGTCTAAATAAATATGTTATATCATCTAAATTAGAATGAATTGAATGAAAAAAGTGAAAGAATTCAAAAAAAAAATAAATGAAATCTTGGCCAAAATATTATGCCATATCTACATGTTTTAGATCACAATTATAATATATATCGGTAGATAAACATAGATTGTATATTTAAAAGGTAGAAATTTATATAATAAAATACCTATCATTTTTATTCAAGCAACAAAATAATCAGTTGAAGACTATCTTCTATTGCCCTTAATACATGAAGTGTTGTAATAACCTCCAGGTCATTTATGTTTTTATGCCTCATGTTCTTCATTTAGAGCTTTCCTGTAGCGACCCTAAGTCATTTATGACTTACTGGGAATGAAAGTTTGATCACTTGACTGTTCGTTTAGTTTTAGTGTTTTGGAGCTTTTGAACCTTGAACGATTAGTTTTGATCAAAAGTTATAGAAGATGACCTCATGATCCAATCCAGACGATTTCATCAGCTTCAGAAGGGTCATTTTAGGGTAGTTACATAGTCAGCATGACTCCCGATGTTTTTGGTGTGAGTTTGTGCTATTAAGGCCTGAGTTTGACTTTAGTGAACATTCTGAGTAAATGAGTCCAGATGAGAATTCCGTCAGTGCAGTTAACTCTAAAATGTTGAGTTTAGTCTAGAATGACCATTCGTTTGGATCCTGAGGCTTCTGGGCTAATTCCCAGCCTCCTCGTGGATTTTTGCTTAAATATAGTTTTAGTGTGGGACCTACTTTTTGCCGAGATGATCTTGTATGGGAGTTTTGAATTCTCTATTGAGTCTGGAATATCAAATTTTCTAGGGTTGCATATCTCATTTGCGTGTACAGGGTTCAAAATGAATTCGGAACACCCTGCTAGAGATTTGGAACTTGCCAAACCAGCTAATATGCCTCAGCTGGTGCAGACTTATTTGGTCTTCGCGTTCACAGTCCCTTAGTAGTAATTGTGGAGGCCATTTGGCTCGAGGGTCGTGTTCGTAGAGCTTGGCCGCGATCATAGAGGTCCCGTTCGTGGGACCCCTACCTGCGAAAATAGGGATATGATTTGCCGCTGGCCAAATTCATGGGCCCTTCACCGCGTTTATGGAGGCTCATTGCGTGCGCGATGAACAGTTAGGTACAATCTTTAAATAAGACATGGATGAAGGCAACCTTATTTCTTAATTTGAATTAGCGGTTTTTCCCTCTTTCGAGATCCGATTTGGGCAATTCAAAGTTTTGTGTTATCATTGAGAGCATAAAAATGTAGGTTGGTGATCGAGAGCTGCTGAAGTCCATTTGAGGTTAATTTGGGTGTGTTTGGGCTGTCTTAGCTTGGGTTCTTGATTAGTTGTGCATGTTGTTGTGTTGGCTGTTTTAGGCCTTAGGTTGCGTTCAATTTTGGAACACAAGGTCGAGGCATAGTTTAGGAACTTTTGTCGAAGTCAACTCCAGAATTGTAGCGCAGGTTCCACGATTCCCATTTGACTCCAAAATTGGTTCATTTTTGTTTTATGTGATTTTGGTGTCTTAATAACTGTATTGACGTTGTGATCCTATTTTTGATAGCATGGCAGAGTTCGTGAGCCATTCAGAAAGGAAAAGCCTTGTGATTTGGAGCACACAATTAGCTTACAGGTAGACTAAGACTTCCTTTCTAGTTAGATTGAGCACAGTTGTGTGAATTCATCATGATTAGTGTGAATTGGGGCGCGTACCTAGTTATTCCTACTCTTTTTCTTATTAACCATGTTTTAGGGTTGATTGACATTGTTTCGAGGGTAGTACCATGCTAGTTGGGGTTATATGTGTTATTTCATGCTATTGTGAATTACTCGTGTTATTACTTGTTTTCTGAAGAATGTTCGGCCTTAGTCTAGGATAAACTTGTATTGTCTTAGACTCACATTACCAGTAGCTTTATTATGTCTTGACCGTCGTTTCGTACTAGGTCCTTGTAGAGTGGAATAACATACTTAGATTTGATAGTGTGAGCCTTAGTTTAGGCATTTGCGCAGCTTGTTAGCCCTTTATGTCTTCTTTTCTTATTACTATGGCTTAGATGCGTTACCAAAGGTCTCGCACTTTCTCAGGATTGGTGTAGTTTAGGCTCAGAGCCTTTTTGTGATATCTTAGGAGTGGACGTCAATCCACAGTGGCTTGAAACCTACTTTATATCCTATTCGGAGTCAACATGCTCTCGGTCACTCTTGCTAGCTGGGCGGCTAGTGGACTGGCTGGGTGACTAGTGGACTGGATGGGCGACCTTGATATCTGAGATCCTTTACGAAGTCGACACGCCCCCGAGTCAGTTTTGCTAGCTGGGTGGCTTACACCCCTAGAGTTGACTTTCTGGTTAGGCGGTGTCACTCTTGCTAGTTGGGCTGAGAGTTGACTGGTTCTTGGTTACGTGGTTACTGGGCTGAGAGTCCGTCTGACTTCCTCGGTTTCATATTTGAGTTACTCTTCATTCTTGTAGTCTTAGCTCTTCTGTGCACTCGTCAGGCTTATTGGGATCTATTCAAGTTTCTATTTAAACTTGTGCATGAGTGTATCTTCTGAACTTATGGGGTCCAACTAGGTTTAGTTTTGCTGTATTTTCAGTATTCTCATGTGCTTCCTTTTATATCTGCTTTGACCTTTGTTGTGTCTAGATTCTCTCTTTTTAGATTGTTTTTACCTTTCTTGCTTAATCGGCCTATGATGCCTACTGAGTACCTTCGCTTTGGAACATATGGTACACTTTGTATTTTTTCATGATGCAGGTCCTAGTACCAATTACCAATGGTGATCATTTGTGCCATCTTTTGCAGCTTGTGGATATCGGAGATGAGGGCAAGCACTTGGTGTCTTTGATGAGTTCGTCTCCTTCTTTATATATGTTAGCTAGTCTTTTGCCTTTGAGACGACTTCTTGTGGTCTTTTTATGGGATTTGTATTTTGTTCATATTAGAAAACTCTGTGCTCGTGATAACCTGGGAGGTTTTCTATTGTATATAGTTTTTTGTTAGCTTCACTTATATCTCTTTTTTATTGTTAATGTTATTTTTCTAGTTAGTTCTACCCTTGTACTTATTACTTGTCGTTTTGGGTATATATTAACTTATCTACTATTGGTTATAGTAGGTGCAATCATGACTCGAGATGTTGGGTTGTGACAAGTTGGCATCAGAGCACCAAGTTCACTGGTCTCACTTTTACAGAGCTAATAATACATAGTAGAGTCCCACAAATCGATGTGAAGACGTTAGTGAACTATCTTTGGGAGGCTACATGGTGTCGCTAGGAATTCCTCTCTTTTTATATCGCTTTCGTGTAGTGTGTGTGTTATTGGTTTCTTGAAATCTCACTTATTTCACTCTCTTCGTAGGATGACTCGTATGTGCTGCGCGGCGACTCAGGGTAGGGATCGACCTCCTTTGCCAAGTAGGGATGCAACACCACTCCTATATAGAGAGTGGGGTACAAATCTTGCGGCAAACCCTATGGCAGCCCTTGTTTCAGAGAAACTGGTGGGGCCGGGATTAGCTCAGCCACCAAGCAGACCGACTATGTTTCCAGATCTTCAGGAAGCCATTGCTCAACTTATGAATGTACTTAGGGGCATGTAATAGGCCCCAACTACAGCACCAACACCTACAGTAGGTCATCAAAATCAGCCTGCAACAGAGGCACCACGGGCCCAGGAACCACTTGGGTGCCGCTCGTGTTTGAGGCCGGAGTTATGCCACTAAAGAAGCAGAAGATGCTCAGAGTGTTTTTGAGACTTTAACCTCTGAGGTTTTCTGGGGATGTAGGTAAGGATGCCCACAAGTTTTAGACTACTTGTTGTGAGCGGCTCCATAATTTGGGTCTAGTGGAGTCGAGAAGAGCTGATTTCACTACGTATTAGTTGGATGGGCCTTCATGGCATCTGTTATTTTGGCACAAATCTTTTTGGTTCTTAAAAAGAAAGAGTTTTTTAGATTTTATTCTTTAATATAACATCAACATAATAATAACCCATGACTATGTTTACTTCATCTTCAAGAGCAAGCATCCTGGCTTTGCAGCCATACAGTGGTGGCATTACTTTATTGAGACCAGGCCAATTAGATCTCTTTCAGTTACTTGAACTGAGTTTTCTAAGGCCTTCTTGGCTAGGTTCATCCCTTGCAGAATTATAGATCATTTCTCAGATCAATTCTCTAGGTTGGAGCAGGGTTCTATTATCATGTTTGAGTACGAGGTGAGGTTTAATGAGCTCTCCAGTCAAGATACTATGATTCTACCTATTGAGGAGGAGAGAGTTTGATGTTTTGTCCGTGGGTTGAGGCTTCAGTTGCAGACTGAGACTCGATATATGATCTCTGTGGGTCACTCATTTTTAGATGTTATTGAACACCTGTACTATTAAGAAGCTCCATCGTGAGGCACAATGGGGCAGCGACAAGAGAGCTAGATATGCGCTTTGCTTCAACGAGTCCTGTTCCAAAGCCAGAGATGCACAAGATAGGACTCAACATCGCTCTCAACCAAGTCAGCATGTTCAAGCCTCATTGCAGATTTCAAAGGGTGATCGGTACAACTAGAGTGAGGTTGGCTATTGGTAGAGTCATAGGTCCTAGGCTAGTGCTTCAAGCCGTGGTGTCCGTTATCTTGGGAGCAAATCAACTCCGAGTTGCTTTAATTGTGGTGAATTTGATCATTGTGCTAGATATTTCCCTTTGTGTTGGAGGATTTCTCCAGTTAGACATGCAACTCCACCAGCTCTACCAGCAGCACCTCCAACTAGAGGTCGAGATTGGGGTTAGGACCATCGTAGTGGACAACAGGGTTTTTGAGATGGTCCCTGGGGAGGTAGGTCAGGTGGTAGGACTGATGGCTAGGGTAAAGGCAAACATGACAATTTCTATGTAGTTTTAATGAGGGCGGTGGCTGATATACCGTGAGTTTATGCTATTTTTGAAGCATTTCACATAGTGTTTGTGTGTGTCTTTGTCACTCCCCGAGGCTACCCCCTTGATGTAACACGGGACCTAGGATCACGAGTGACCCCAAGCTAACCCTGAAGATAGCATATCATAAGCATATTGAAAGATATGTAAATGAAAACTTGAACTAATGCGGAAGCTAAATCAATTGATAACTGAAAGTGGGGAATACCAACTAGTCTTAAGTATAAAAACATACTAAGAATTTAAAAATACTGAAAGATAAACTTAACAAGTCAAGTTGATTCTAGTACTATGTCTGAAAAGCCTCTAACTCACTAGGATTGCTGGGATATGCCCCAACTAACTCTAGCAAGACTGAAAACTAAATAAAAGACTAAAAATAAAACATATGTCTGTTGTCCTCAAAAGATAAGGACTCACCCTAAAGCTGCTGAATATAGACCGAGAATCGATCTAAGCGTGATCTGGATGTTGAGTACCTGAGCTTACTTCATGAAAGGATGTAGCACAGAGTATGCATTAGTACTTGGAATGTACTGAGCATGCAGAATATAGATAATAGCTGAACAAAACATAGCTGAGAAATAATATAATCTGAATAGAAGATAAATGTTGAATACAACTGAAAACTGAGCTAAATGTAATGACCAAGTACTAATCATGAACATAACACGCTGAAACTGAATACTGAAGTATGAACTAAAAACCTGGTCAAATGCACTAGTCTGACTGTGGGAGCTACTATTAACTGACATAAAACAACGTAAGCTAAACACGGAGTCTGATGTATACGCTCCATCGAGAGGACCCAATATACCTTGCTAGGGGTATAAAGGCATAACTGGCGTGATCACTAAATCTGATGCCCAACAAAGGGGACTTATATTCCTATGGGGGCACGTAGTTATGGGACTATGAGGGTATGCTGAACCCTAGTCCAACTCGGTTCTAAACGTACTCCCAACTGGAAATGTATATGACACATCATAACTGAAATACTGGATAGCTCAATGTTCTGACATGCAAATTTGAGAATGCAACATTTAAGAGTTGACAATGTAATATTCGAAAACTAGAGCATGTTTATTTGTTTAACTGACCTAGCAAGTGCAATTCATGAACTAAGAGAATCTACACAACTAGGGTTCTGAGTTTCACACAAGGAACTAAGCAACTTTCAAAGAAAACATGATAATTCGATTACGAATACTACCACAACTAAGTCACAATAATTTTCCAAGGTTTTAGAAACCCTTGGTCTAAACAAGATATAGAGAATAAAGAATCTAACTGAGTTCTAGGGACCTAGTGGATGAAATGAACCCACTAGTGATATCCCACACACTTGGTGACAAAATCTACGAAGGAATCCTTCGATTTCGGGGCTGGAACTTGAAGCAAACCTGTTACGTGTTCTCAAGAGGGCTACCGACTTTTCTCTCCTTTTTGGCTCTAATTTCGATGAATTTTGGTGAATAACGATTTTGGTTATGTTCTGACTAGGTTATTAGGCTTAATTTGAGTAAAACGCCGTAGTTTAAGTATTAAACGTTGTAGTTTAAATGCCAAATGCATAGGGGAAAAGACCAAAACGACCCTAACTTAAAAGTTGGCCAGGGCCGACCACGGCACCGTGATGGTTCATCCTTGGGACCACGGCTCGTCAAGTGGGTCGTGGTTCTTGGCTAGAGCTACTGGTTCTGGGGGGGAAGTCCATCTATGAGCCCTACCACGGCCCGTGTGAAGGACCACGGACCGTGAAGGCCACCGTGATTCTTCACTTGGGCTGGGGGTCTGCTGGCTCAGGGCGACGGACCCTCTCATGACCTGTCATCAAGACTATGGCTTGTGGTGGGCTCTGTGGTCTGAGGCCTGAGCTTGAGTGCTTTCTGCCTAGCCTTCACGAGCATTTCCACAACTCGTGTGTTGGTCCACGGCCCGTGAAGGGTCCAGTGGTCCATTACTTCTGAGTGGGTGTGAACCACGAGCAGGTCAATGGACCATGGTTCCTTTTACGATCCATGAACCCTGCCGTGGTTCACCAAATTTTGCTGATTTCTGCTGCAAAGTCCAAGTCTCATTTTTGAGGTGTTACAATATCTCACCCTTGGAACATTCGTCCTCGAATGAAGTCTAAACTAGATGAGTAAGGAGGGAAGGAGCTGAATTTTAACTGAATTGAGTTCTTAGAACATGTAAATATGTTGAAAATTCAAGAACAACTGAAGGAACATGATACTGAGACTGATTTTTCACAAGAGTAATCTAAAAGACTGGAGAGGAACTATTACCTCAAGCTGAAACAGAATCGGAAGGAAAGAGGTTCAGATACTTGGTCTTCATGGCTGTATCTACTTCCCAAGTAGCTCTCTCTATAGACTGACTCCTCCACAAAACCTTCACTGAAGCGACTTCTTTATTTCTCAACCTTTGAACCTGACGGTCAAGAATTTCAACTGGCACTTCTTTATATGTGAGACTATCCTTCACAACCACGCTCTCTAATGGTACTATCGAGGTTGGATCACCCACACACTTTTTCAACAAGGAAATGTGAAAGACTGGATGAGCTACTGCTAGTTCTGCTGGCAACTCTAACTCATAAGCCACATTACCAACCCTTTTCAGGATTCTGTATGAACCTACATATCTAGAATTGAGATTTTTTTTCTTGCTAAATCTCATCACCCCTTCCTAGGTGACACCTTTAGGGAAACCCAATCATCGATTTCAAACTCTAAGTCCCTTCTCCCCACATCTGCATATGACTTCTGATGACTCTGGGCTGTGTTTAATCTATCTCTGATGAGTCGAACTTTCTCTATAGTCTCATGAACCGAATCTGGCCCAATCAAGGTAGCTTTACCTACCTCAAACCAACCAATTGGGGACCTGCATCTATGCCCATATATTGCCTCATACGGGGCCATATGAATAGTAGAATGAAAGCTATTATTATAGGCGAACTCTATAAGAGGTAGGTAATCATCCCAACTACCCTGAAATCAATCAGGCAAGCTCTCAACATGTCCTCTAAGGTCTGAGTGGTACTTTCTACCTGACCATCCGTCTGTGGATGAAATGTTGTACTAAGATTTACCTGAGTACCAAGACCTTTCTGAAACAATTTCCAGAAATGACAGGTAAATTAAGGACCTCTATTCGAGATGATAGACACGGGAACCCCATGCAACCTGACTATCTCATTGATGTAGAGTTTGGCGTAGTCCTCTGCTGAATCTGTAGTCTTGACAGCCAATAAGTGAGCGGACTTAGTGACTCTGTCTACTATCACCCAAATGGAGACATGCTGTCTGCGAGTACGAGGTAAACCCGTAATGAAGTCCATGTTTATCACTTCCCACATCTATGTAGGAATAATAATCTTTTGAGTCATATCACCTGATGTTCTACCTTAACCTGTTAACAATTAAGACACTTAGCCATAAAATCTGCTATGTCTCTCTTCATGCCGTTCCACCAAAAGACCTCCCGTAAATAACGGTACCTTTTAGTGGCACCTGGATGAATGGAATACCTGGAGTTATGAGCTTTGGTAAGGATCTGCTGCCTCAGCTCACCCACATTAGGAACACATAAGCGACCCTGGTAACGAAGTACACCATCTCTCCCTCGGGAGAAAACCTCAACTTTCTGCCGAAGAACTGCACCTTTCAATTGAAGTAATATAGGTCACTATCCTGTTTTCCATTAATCTCCGCTACAAATGAAGATTCTAATCCATTCTGAACTATCACCCCACCATCTGATGTGTCTGTAAGGCAAACTCCTAAGCCAACAAGCCGATGAATATATTTGGATAGCTATTTCCTTTCTTCCTCAACATGTGCTACACTGCCCATAGACAGCCTGCTGAGAGCATCAACTACTACAACCTTACTAGGATGGTAAAGCACATTTATGTCATAGTCCTTGAGGAATTCAAGCCATCCCCTCTGACGAAGATTCAACTCTTTCTGGGTGAACATATACCGGAGGCTTTTATGATTTGTGAATACATCAACATGAACACCATACAAGTAGTGTCTCCAATTCTTTAGGGCAAATACTACGGCTGCAAGCTCGAGGTCATGAGTCAGGTAGTTCTTCTTATGGACCTTAAGCTGTCTAGAAGCATAAGCTATGACCTTACCTCACTGCATCAACACACAACCTAGGTTGACCTTGGATGCATCACAATAAAGCACATAACCATCTGAACCGTCTGGTAAAGTCAAGACCGGAGCTGTAGTCAACCTAGTTTTCAGTTTTGAGAAGCTTTTCTCACACTCATATGACCACTAAAACTTGAACTTTTTCTGAGTCAACGTGGTCAAGGGCGAAGCTATGGATGAAAATCCTTCAGCAAATTTCCTGTAATACTCGGCCAAACCCCAGAAACTTCTAATGTCTATTGGAGAGGTGGGTCTGGGCCAGTGCTGTACTGCCTCAATTTTCTGTCAATCCATTCAGATCCCTTCGCTGGATACCACATGACTAACGAAAGTGAAAAACTGTAACCAGAATTCACATTTGCTGAATTTAGCGAATAATTGGCGATCTTTGAGAATTTGCAGAACAACTCTCAGATGAGTCGCATACTCTTCCCCACTTCGAGAATAAATGAGGATATCATTGATAAAGGTGATGACAAACAAGTCCAAATACTGTTTGAACACCCCGATCATTAAGTCCATGAAAGCTGTAGGAGCATTTGTTAGTCCGAAAGACATAACCAAAAATTCATAATGACCATACCGAGTTCGAAAAGGTGTCTTCAGAATGTCACTATCTCTTACTCTGAGCTGATGATAGCCGGATCTGAGGTCTATCATAAAAAAGCAACTAGCACCCTAAAGTTGGTCGAACAAGTCATCAATCCTCGGGATGAGATACTTATTCTTGATTGTGACTTTGTTCAACTGATGATAGTCAATGCATATTCTGAGAGAACCATCTTTCTTTTTCACGAACAACACTATAGCACCCCATAAAGAGATACTAGGTCTGATGAAGCCCTTATCTAGAAGGTTTTTCAACTGCTCTTTCAATTCTTTAAGCTTGGCTGGAGCCATTCTGTAAGGAGGAATCGTAATAGGTTGGGTATCTGGAAGGAGATCTATTCCGAAGTCGATTTCTCATTCATGAGGAACTCCAGGAAAATCTTCTGGCAACATTTCTCGAAACTCATTTACTAGTGAGACTAACTCAAGAATTGGGGTTTCAGAGTTTGAATCCTTAACTCGAACAAAATGATATATATACCCTTTGGAAATCATTTTTCTGTCCTTAAGGTAAGAGATGAATCGACCCATATGCAGTGAGCTACTACTCTTCCATTCTAAGACTGGATCGTTTGGAAACTGAAACCAAATGATTCTAGTTCTACAATTGACTGAGGCATAACATAAATGTAACCAATCCATGCCTAGAATGATATCGAAATCTACCATTTCTAACTCTACAAGATCAGCTGAGGTGAATTTCTGAGAGACTGTGACAGGGCAATTTCTATATACCCGTCTAGCTATAACTAGGTCACCAACTGGAGTAGAGACTGAGAAGGGTTCTGATAGAGTTTTTGGACTGACACTGAAGTCTACTGCTATATAAGGAGTTACAAAAGACAGTTTAGAACTCGGATCTAACCATGCATAACCATCTAAATGAAAGACTCGTAACATACCAATGACCACATCAAGAGAATCTTCCTGGTCCTGGTGAGACTAGAGAGCATACAACCTATTCTGGCACTGACCGCTACCTGTACCAAATGAAGTACCCTGCTTGGTTAGGAGACCTGCTGGTGCTGCTGGAGCTATATACTGAGCCCTATTGTTGTTACCTCTTTGCCCCTGCCTGGAAGAAGGACAATCCTTTAACCTATGGCCAAACTGACCACACCCAAATCATCATTCCCCGCTTGCAAGACACTCGCCCCGATGGTCTTACCACACTTTGGACAAGTCAGGAAAGTCCTGTTACCTGAAGTACACTCTTGAGACTTAGAGCTTGAGGCCCTACCTTTCTGATCATGTCGAAACCTGGGAGATGAAGCACTAGCTGATGAAGGTGCTGGGGATGAAGAATTCTGCTGAAATTGTGAGTGACTTCCAGCGCCCGACTTATGCTGAGACTACTCATAGTTGCCTGTTCTAGACTTTTTGTTGTCCTTAGCCATTTCGCTAAGATTATCTCCCTCAACCTGCTGAGCGTGAGTCATTAGCCTGGAGATGTCCATATCCCCTAAAATCATAGCATTTCTGCGCTCTGTCTTCACCAGATCGGATACCCCAAACAAAAACTTTGCTCATTTATGCCCTTGGATCGGCAACCATATGTGGAGCATAACTGGAGAGTTGAGTGAACTTCAGTCCGTACTCTTGGACTGACATGGTACCCTGCCTCAAATTCATAAACTCCTGAGCCTTAGCCTCCCTCAACACTCTCGGGAAGAACCTGCCTAGAAAAGCTCCAGCAAAACAATACGAAGTCACAGGAGCTGCATCCGTACCCTTGTTGTCTCTCCATTGTGTGAACCATATGTGTGCCACATCCTTAAGCTGGTAGGATGCCAACTCCATGCTATCACTCCCAGTCACTTGCATCACTCCAATAATCTTCTTGACCTCATCAATGAAGTTTTGTGGGTCCTCACCAACCTTTGACCCTAGAAATTCTGGTGGATTCATACGAACAAAGTCTCTAACCCTAGATGCAGCTGATCCACCATTAGTTTTATGGGAACTGGAGCCTGCTGATTATTCTGATTGGCTACACTCTGAGCCAAAAGCTGGATCGTATTCCAAAATTTGGCATTCAAAACCTCATGGTTTGGGACTGAAGGGACTGCGTTAGCATTGCATGCATTAGCATTTCGTGCGTAAGCTCTAACAGAAGGCATGATCTAAAACGCATAATGATGGATTAGAAAGGAGAAGCTGGATCATACCCACACACGATAGGAATAACAAAGAAAGTGAAGTTTTTCTTAAAACACTTCGTAGCCTCCCTCTCATAGATGTGGTGCACTTCACACCCATGAAAGAGACTCTACTTAGTACGTCTTTCAGACATCTTAGGACTTTTGAACCTAATGCTTTGATATCAAGTTTGTCACGCCCCGAGGCTACCCCTTTAACGTAACATGTGACCTAGGATCACGAGTGACCCCAAGCTAACCTTGAAGCAAGCATATCATAATCATACTGAAATATATCTAAATTAAAACATGAACTAATGCGGAAGCTAAATCAATTGATAACTGAAAGTGGGGAATACCCAACTAGTCTGAAGTATAAGAACATACTAAGAATTTAACATTACTGAAAGATAAACTTAGCAAGTCAAGCTGATTCTAGTACTATGACTGAAAATTCTCTAACTGACTAGAGTTGGTGGGACATGCCCCAGCTAACTCTAGCAAGACTGAAAATTGAATAAAAGATTAAAAATGAAATGCATGTCTATTGTCCTCGAAAGATGAGGACTCACCATTGAAGTTGCTGAATACAAACCGAGAATCGAGCTAAGCGTGATCTGGATGTTGACTACCTGAACGTACATCAATAAAGGATGTAGCGCATAATATGCGTCAGTACTTGAAATGTACTGAGCATGCATGATATAGATAATATCTGAACAAAATATAGCTGAGCAATAATATAATCTGAATAGAAGATAAATGCTGAATACAACTGAAAACTAAGCTAAATGCAATGACCAAATACTAATCATGAACATAACATGGTGAAATTGAATACTGAAGTATAAACTGAAAACCTGGTCAAATGCACTAGAGTCTGACTGTGGGAGCTACTATTAACCGACATAAAACCAAGTGAGCTAAACACATAGTTTGATGTATACACCCCCATCGAGAGGACCCAATAAACCTTGCTAGGGGTATAAAGGCATAACCGACGTGATCACTAAATCTTATGCCCAACAGAGGGGACTAATATTTCTATGGGGGCACGTAGTTCTGGGACTATGAGGGTACACTGAACCCTAGTCTAACTCGGTGCTAAGCCTACTCCCAACTAGAAATGTATATGACACAACATAACTGAAATACTGGATAGCTCAATGTTCTGACATGCAAATCTGAGAATGGAACTGGAGCATGTTTATCTGTTTAACTAACCTAGCAAGTGTAATTCATGAACTAAGAGAATCTACACAACTAGGGTTCTGAGTTTCATGCAAGGAACTAAGCAACTTTCCAAGAAAACATGATAATTCGATTACAAATACTACCACAGCTAAGTCACAACAATTTTCCAAGGTTTTAGAAACCCTAGGTCTAAACAAGATATAGAGAATAAAGAATCTGACTGAGTTCTAGGGACCTAGTGGACGAAAGGAACCCACTAGTGAAATCACCCATACCTAGTGATGAAATCTATGGAAGAATCCTTTGATTTCGGGGTTGGATCTTGAAGTAAACCTGTTGCATGTTCTTTGACGGTTCTCTACTTTTCTCTCCTTTTTGGCTCTAATTTCGATGAATTTTGGTGAATAACGATTTTGGTTATGTTTTGACTAGGTTAATAGTCTTAAACTGTGTAAAATCATGTAGTTTAAATTACCAATGCATAGGGGAAAAGACCAAAACGAACTTAACTTAAAAGCTGACGAGGGCCGGCCACAGCACCACTGACGATCTGTCGTTGGGACCACAGGCCGTCAAGTGAGTCGTGGTTCTTGGCCAGAGCTACTGGTTCTAGGAGAAGTTGACCCACGATCCCTACCACGGCCCGTGTGAAGGACCACAGACCGTGAAGGCCATCGTGGTTCTTCACTTATGCCAGGGTCTGCTGGCTTAGGACAACAGACCCTCCCACAACCCGTCATCAAGACCAAGGACCATGGTGGGCTCCGTGGTCTGAGTCCCGAGCTTAGGTGCCTTTTGCCTAGCCTTCACGAGCATTTACACGGCTCGTGTGGTGGTCCACGACCCGTGAATGGTCCCCTATCCACCACTTTTGGGTGGGTGTGAACCATGGGCAGGTCGACAGAGCCAAACCATGGACCGTAGTTCTATTGACGGGCCATGGGTGAAGGATCGTGGATGTGAGTTCAAAGAAGTCTGACCAACTGTGGAACCACAGAGGCAAACGACTCCCCGTAGAGTGAATGACGGACCGTCCTGCACGACTGTCATTTCTGATCAGAAAGTTGATTTCCAGTACTTAAACCACAGAGGGACAAGATGGACCATAGTCCAATCCACGGATCGTAGGTGGGATCCTCGTTTGAAGGTCCTGGAACATTTTCTAAATGCTGAACCATGGAGGTGAACCACATATCGTAGGCTGACCTACGGTCTGTAGATCGTGTCATCGATCGAAACCACGTCTGACCCAATTTTCTTTATTTTGTTTTCTTACTTTGGTTAGGATTTAGATTCTATAAATACTAGTTGTAATTTCTGTTTTTGGGAGTTAGACTCTATTGGAGACTTTTGTTTTTGTCTTTTGGAATAATTTTGCCAACTTTTTAATTCCGAGAGTTGTATTTATGCAATTTGCACTTTGAATTTCAATTCAAGATTCTGGTTTTCATCTATTCTAATTGTAAGTTCATGGTTTCTTTTAGTAACCCTAATATGAGTTGTGAATTCTCAAGCATGAGTAGGTAAATCCACAACTAGGGTTGTGGGAACCATGAGCAATTAACTATGTATGAATAATAATTAAGTAATTTTTAAATAGTGTTTATGAATGTATTGTTGATCCTTTTGTTTAGAAGTCTTTGTAACGTAGGCCAACGTTAGAACTCTCCTCATTCCTACTTGCCTTACCAAGGGGGTAATGAATGAGGAAAGGATTAAACAATAGAGATTTAGTTAATGATTTGCTGCTATCTAATAGTCTGACTTTAATTAGTTGACGCGAGGCTGAATACCCAACTCAATTGGCACGAGGACTAATCCGAGGTAAAGGTAAGGGTTAGTAAAGCACACACCCGTAGACTTACCAAGTTGCGAGGTGAAATCTCCTACTTGGATTACCAATCACCTAGGGATACCTAACTTATCAGCCTTGCTTGTCAAACACTAGGATATAATTACTTTTATTAGGAATACTGCGTTAAGAGATTTTGGGGAACACACATACCCTAGTTTCCATCTTATATTGATATCTTAAATTGTGAATCTTGTTTACTTGTTATTCATTAATTCAAACCAACAATCTGTTATTTTATTTATAAAACCTCCTCTTTGTTACTTTTTTCTCGGAAATAGTTTGGCTAATCAGAGATAATTGTAAGTTAAGTTTAAGTCTAAACCATATTTCTCGTGGGATCAACCCTAACCTAAAAGTTAGGTTCTTTATTTGGCAACCACCGCTTATGCTTCTTTCGGGAGGTGTAATTTGGGCGTTTCAAATTTCGGTGCCACTGCCGGAGAATACAAATTTTAGATTAAACTAACTACTTTGTTGAACTTTAGTCAAGTATTTCCTAATTTTACGTTTTTGTTTATTTTTGTTTTCTACAGATTTCAACTCTAGTGTATGCCAAGTACACAGAGTCAAGGAAATCCCCTGATGCCCTACGATCCAGAATTAAGGAGAACTTTGAGAAGAATAGCTGGAAGAGGTATAAATCTCGAGGTACACAATGATCCCATTAGAGAGGGTCAAGGGGATGGAGCTGGTCTTCAACATCCTGGAGTTGTAAATGTTCCCGTTCAGGTTCAGGGTTGTGATCTAATCGAAAATGCAGAAAGGGGGAAAATCCAGCCACCACCGAGGTTTTGTGATCACTACAGGGTTGACTATGACACAATTGGATCAACTGGGCTATTGTTCTCCCTCTACTACCTCTAGGACATACATTTGTGGTGACCAACAACCTTATGCAAATGCTTACAACAAGAGGGTTGTTCTTTGGGTTACCTTCGGAAGATCTATACGCTCACATGCTAAATTGACAAGTGTCTGTATGAGTAGCGTGGGGTGATCAGACTTGGATATAAATGTTATACGTTTGAGAGTATTCCCACTTTCGTTGACTGGTGATGCTGCTGTGTGGTTTTCTGAGCTGCCATACAATTCAATTTATACACGGGATCAACTGCATATGGTTTTCGTGACGAGGTATTTTCCGGTGTCCAAGAAGTTGAATTTCAAAGATAGACTAAATAACTTCACGGCAGTACCTAAAGATTCTATAAGCAGTTCATGGGATAAGTTCACTAGATTCATGAGAAGTATTCGGAATCACCGCATAGATGATGAGTCACTGAAGGAGTACTTCTACAGAGGACATGATGATAATGGAAAGGCTGTGTTAGATACTATTGCTGGAGGATCATATGGTGAGTGAACTTTTCAGGAGATTGCTGAAAAACTTGAAAGGATTTCCAAGAACAATAAAGCATGGAGCACTAGGAAGGAAAATACTGGTATAAGCATGTTTGCTATCCTAACTGCACCAAGTCAACGAAAAGATGACATTTGTGAAGAGCTGGCTCAAATGAGGACAAAAATTGGATTGGTATTAAAGCATGTGAGTGGAAGTGCATAAAAAGTGAATGTGGTAAATTATCTAACTTGACCTCCACCAGCGCTAGTTGAGAAGTATTACTATGAGGAGGATGCAAATTTGGTTAGTGATCAGACAGGGGGTTTCCGAACCAACACCCAAGATTCCAACTCGGATAATTGGCGCCAAGGTCAAGGAAACCAAGGTTAGAACTATGGAAAATACAACCATGATGGAAACTATGTCCAGGATGGGAACTACAATCGTGATAACAGTTACAACCGGAAAAACTATGGCAACAAGAATGAGAAGGTTGGACCCTATGTTCCACCTGTTAAAAGAGAGACTGGAAGTAGTATGACCCATATTAAGGATATGATGCAGAAGATGATGAAGATATTTGATGCGACATATGAAAATGTGAAGGAGATAGGAATTGATTTATCTGGAATTGGTCAGAAAGTTGAAGCCCATGCAGTGTCGATGTAACACCCCGTATTCGAAACAGACCAAAAATGCAGATTTTGAGAAGTTTCAGGTGCAACCCACGGTTGCCATCCACGGACCGTAGGTCAAAACACGGCCCGTGCTGGTGGTCCGTGGTTTAACACTGAAACCCCTCCCAGACCCAGCTCAGAAAATTGGCTAAGTCCCGACTCACGGACAGACCCACGGTCTGTAGATCAGGCCACGGTCCGTGGTCTGTGTTCGTGGATCGAGACTTCCCTTACCCAGCCTCTAACACAAACGACGGTCAACCAACACGGACCGTCATTCGATCCACGGTCCGTAGGTCTGACCATAGATGAGGGTCAGCAGCCAGTTAGATGAAAATTATTGATGGGTCAAATTCAGTTGGTCATAACTTTTAGCACAAAAGGAATTGTGTGTTACATGACCTATGGTATGATAGCTAATTGAATTATCTTTCCAACGCCACCAAGTTTGCTTAATTCCGACCTCCGAGTAAAAAGTTATGCTCGTTTTAGTGAAGCCCTGTCGGGCAGACTCGACCTACGGACCCAATCGACGGTCCGTCAGTCCAGACCGTCGATCACTCCGACAGCAGTTAATTCAGGGGTCCTTTGGTCTTTTCCTATTTCATTTAACCCCTAAGATACATCGTTTAAACCCTAAATCATGAGGTTTTAATCAGTTTAAGCCTAGAAACATAACTAGAACTTATCCAAGTCAATTCATTA
>JAJOOH010001088.1:0-32462 GCA_029582605.1 Solanum gracilifrons
GGTGGGCCTCGGGGATGGCAGCCTCAAGGCAGGGAGTGGATGGTGGGGCCTCTGGTCGATCGGCCTCGAGGTTGGGGCTGGGTTGGAGGTGCCTCAGGTCGATTGGCCTCGAGGCTGGGGGTGAGTGGTGGCTTGCCTCTGGTCAGTCGGTTTCAAGGTTGGAAGTGGATGGGTGCCTCGGGGCGGTCGACTTCGGGGCTGGTGGTGGGGGGTTCCTCGGGGAGGTTGTCCTTGAGGTGGGGTGGGTGGGGGGGTGCCTCGGGGTGGATGACCTAGAGGTAGGGTGGGGGGTGGTGCCTCGGGGCATACGACCTCGAGGTAGGGTTGGGGGAGGTGCCTTGGGGCTGGCTTCCTCGAGGTAGGGTGGGGGGAGGCGGGGCGAGCTGCCTCAAGGCGGGGTGGGGGTGTGCCTCGGGGTAGGCGATCGACCTCTAGTCGGGGACCAATTTCACGTATACCCACACCATTTGTTTAGCGCCAAATCTGCATTTTCCTTTATTACGAATAACCCATGGATCTGGCACCCAGAGCACCCAATTTTTCTCTCTCAAAAAGCTTTTTGAGAACCTCCGTAATGAGTTGGAGAACCTTCACGGTTCACAGCCATTTTTAACACCATTTTCGTACTTACAAACCCTTTTTTACGAATCGCCTAAATTCTCTGATTTTTCGTGTGTATTGAGCACCCAAATTGGTTTTTCAAAAAACTTTATGAGGAACTCCATAAGGAGTTGGAGAACTTTCACGTATAGTCACATCATTTTTTTAACGCCTATTTCCACATTTTCAAGCCCTTTTTTACGAATCGCACAATTTTTTTGATTTTTCGTATATATTAAATACCCATAGATCAAGCTCCCGAAGCACGCAATTGTTTTATTCTAAAAAATCTTTATGACCTCCGTAATGAGTTGGGAACCTTCACGTATACTCACACCATTTTTTTAACGCCCATTTCCACATTTACAAACCCCTTTTTACGAATTGTCCAAATTCCCCAATTTTTCGTTTGTAAAGCCCATGTATCTGGCGATCGGAGCACCTAATTTTTTTTTCTCATAAAACTTTTTGAGTCCCTACGTAATGTGTTGGAGAACTTTCATGTATACTCATACTATTATTTTGACGCCTATTTTCGCATTTAAAATCCCCTTTTTACAAATCTCCCAAATTCCCTGATTTTTCATGTGTATTAAATGCGCATGGATCTGGCGCCCGAAGCACCTAAATTGTTTTTCTTAAAAAATGTCATGAGGACCACTGTAATTAGTCGGGGAACCTTCACGTATACTCACACCATTTTTAATGCCATTTTCGTATTTATAAGCCTTTTTTATGAATCGCCCAAATTTCCTGATTTTTTGTGTGTATTTAACCCATAGATCTGGTGACCGAAGCACCCAAATTATTTTTCTCAAAAATTGTGAGGACCTCCGTAAAGAGTTCGGGAACATTCATGTATATTCACACCATTTTATAAATGCACATTTGTGCATTTACATGCTTTTTTTTACGAATCGCCCAAATTTTCTGATTTTTCGTATGTGCCCATTGATCTGGCGACCGGAGCACTTAAATTTCTTTTCTCAAAAAACTTTATGAGGATCTTCGTAAAGTGTTGGGGAACCTTCACGTATACTCATACAATCTTTTTGACGGCCATTTCTGCATTTAAAAGCTCTTTTTACAAATCGCCCAAATTCCCCGATTTTTCATTTGTATTAGCCCATGAATCTGGCGCTCGTAGGACCAAAATTCTTTTTTCCAAGAAAGATTATGATGACCTCTGTAATTAGTTGGGGAACTTCACGTATACAAACACAATTTTTTTATGCCCATTTCTGCATTTACAAGCACCTTTTTACGAATCCATTTACAAGCACCTTTTTACGAATCGCAAAATTCCCCGATTTTTCATATGTTAAGCCCATGGATCTGCCGCTCGGAGTACCCAATATTTTTTTCTCAAAAAACTTTATAAGAACCTCCATAATGAGTTGGGGAACCTTCACGTATACTCACACAGTTTTTTTAGCATCCATTTTCGCATTTACAAATAACCCAAATTCCCTGATTTTTCATGTGTTAATTTAGCCATGGATCTGACTCCCGGAGCACCCAAATAATTTTTTGAAAAAACTTTATGAGGACCACCAAATGAGTTAGGGAACCTTCACGTATACTCACAACATTTTTTTGATACCCATTTTCGTATTCAAAAGACCATTTTTACAAATTTCCCAAATTCCCCAATTTTTTCTGTGTATTAGCCCATGGATTTGGAGCCCAGAGCACCCAATTTATTTTTCAAAAAATATTATGAGGACCTTGTAATTATTTGGGGAATCTTCATGTATACTTAAATTATTTTTTTAATGTCCATTTTCGTGTTTACAATCTCTTTTTTACGAATTGCCCAAATTTCCTCATTTTTCATGTGTATTAGCCCATGGATCTGACGCTTGGAGCACCACAATTTTTTTCTCAAAAATCTTTATGAGGACTTCCTTAATCAGTTGAGATACCTTCAGATATACTCCCACCATTTTTAATGCCATTTTCGTATTTACAAGCCATTTTTACAAATCACCCAAATTTCCCGATTTTTTGTACGTATTAGCACATAGATCTGGCGCCCGGAGCGCCCAAAATTCTTTTCTAAAAAAACTTTATGAGGAACTCCATAATGAGTTGAGGATCCTTCATGTATAATCACACTACTTTTTAACGCCCATTTTCGCATTGACAATCCCTTTTTACGAGTCGCCCAATTTCTGAAGTAACAAGCTCATATTTACCCATGGATCTGGTACCCGGAGCACACCAAATTTTCAGCTCAAAAAACTTAATGTGGACTTTCGTAATGAGTTGGCGAACCTTCACGTATATTTACACAATTTCTTTAATGCCCATTTCCGCATTTACATGTCCATTTTGACGAATCGCCCAAATTTCCCCAATTTTGGCACCTGAAGTACCCAATTTTATTTCTTTTAAACTATTAAAGGACCTCCGTAATGAGTTGGGGAACCATCACGCATACTCAAGTCATTTTTTTAATGCTCATTTCCGCATTTACAAGGTCTTTTTACGAATTACCTAGATTCCCCGATTTTTTTTGTGTATTAGCCCATGGATCTGGCGTCCGAGCACCCAAAATTTACTCTAAAAAATCTTTATGAGAACTTCTGTAATGAGCTCGTGGACCTTTACGTATACTCACGCCATTTTTTAATGCCTATTTCCCCATTTACAGTCATTTTTTTACGAATCGCCCAAATTTCCCGATTTTTTGTGTGTATATTAGGCCATTGATCTGGCGCCCCGTAGCAACCAAAATGTTTTTCTAAAAAAACACTATAAGGAACTCCGTAATGATTTGGGGAAACTTCACATATACTCACACCATTTTTTTAACTCCCAAATTCCTCATTCACAAGCCTTTTTTACGAATCACCCAAATCCCCCAATTTTTCCTATATAATGTCCATAGATCTGGCGTTCGAAGCACCCAATTTTTTTTGTTGAAATTTTTTTATGAGGACCTCTGTAATTAGATGGGGAACCTTACGTATACTCACGCAATTTGTTAACGCCAATTTCCGCATTTACAAGCCATTATTTACAAATCGCCTAAATTCCCCGATTTTTCATGTGTATTAGCCAACAGATCTGACGCATGGAGAACCCAACATTTTTTTCTCTAAAACCTATATGATAACCTCCGTAATGAGTTGGGAAACTTTCACGTATACTCACAGATGTTTTTTTAACGCCAATTTCCGCTTTTACAAGCTTTTTTTTTGCGGATCGCCCAAATTTCCTAATTTGTCGTGCGTTAATGCCCATTGATCTGGCATCTGGAGCTTCCAAATATTATTTGTCAAAAAACTTTATGAGGACCTCTATAATGAGTTGGGGAACCTTCACGTATATTAACATTATTTTTTAACGTCCATTTCTGCATTTATATGCTCGTATTTATGAATCGCCCAAATTTTTCCCGATTTTTCATTTGTATTAGTCCATAGATCTGGTTCCCAAAGCACCCAAATTATTTTTCTCAAAAATCTTTATGTGGACCTTCGTAATGAGTTCGGAAACCTTTACGTATATTCACACCATTTTTTTAACTTACATTTCTGCATTTATAAACCCTATTTGACAAATAACCCAAATTCCCCTATTTTTCGTGTGTATTAGCCCATAGATCTGGCGTCCTGAGCTTCAAAAATTATTTTCTCAAAAAACATTATGAGGACCTCCGTAATGAGTGGAGAACCTTCACGTATACTTACACCATTTTTTTGACGCCAATTTCCACATTCTATAGTCCATTTTTACAAATCGTCCAAAATTCTCAAATTTTTCATGTGTATTAATCCATGGATCTGGCGCCCGTAGCACCCAATTTTTTTTCCTCATAAACCTTAATGAGGACCTCCGAAATAAGTTGGGGAACCTTCATGTATACTTAAATCATTTTTAATGCCCATTTTCACATTTATAGGCCTTTTTTGACGAATCACCCAAGGTCCCAATTTTCAGTGTGTATTAGCCCATGGATTTAGCGCCCAAAGCACCCAAATTTTTTTCCTCAAAAATCTTTATGAGGACTCCGTAAAGAGTTAGTGAATCTTCATGTATACTCACACAATTTTTAACGCCTATTTCCGCATTTACAAGCCTGTTTTTATGAATCGCCCAAATTTCCCTATTTTCCCATGGATCTGGCGCTTGAAGCACCAATTATTTTTTCCAAAAAATAAATTATGACGACCTACGTAATGAGTTGGAGAACCTTCATGTATACTCACTTAATTTTTTTAACTCCCATTTTCGCATTACAAGCCCTTTTTTTACGTATCGACCAAATTCTACGATTTTTCATGTGTAATGCCCATGGATCTGGTGCCTAGAGCAGCCCATAGTTTTTTCTAAAAAAACTTTATGAGGACCTCTGTACTGAGTTGGCCAACCTTCACGTATACTCAAACCATTTTTTTAACGCTAATTTTTGCATTTACAAGCCCTTTTTTACAAATCGCCTAAATTCTCCGATTTTTCGTGTGTGCACATGGATTTGGTGCCCGGAGCACCAACACAATTTTCTCAAAAAACTTTATGAGGACCTACGTACTGAGTTGGGGAACCTTCACATCTACTCACACAATTTTTAACACCCATTTCCGCATCTACACGCTCTTTTTTAGGAATTGCCCAAATTCCCCGATTTTCGTGTGTATTATCCCTTAGATCTGGCGCCCGAAGCATCCAAATTATATTTCTTTAAAAACTTTATGAGGAGCTTCGTAATGAATTGGATAACCTTCACGTATAGTCATACTATTTTTAACGCCCATTTCCGCATTTACAAGCCTTTTTTATGAATCGTCCAAATTTCCTAATTTTTTGTGTGTATTATCCCATGGATTTGGCGCCTAAAGCACCCAACATATTTTTTTATCTATAAACTTTATGATAACCTCCGTAAAGAGTTGGGGAACCTTAACGTATACTCACACATGTTTTTTAATCTAATTTCCACTTTTACAAGCCTTTTTTTGCGTAGCCCCCAAATTCCCTGATTTTTTGTTTGTATCAGTCCATGGATTTGTCGCTTGGAGCATCCAATTTTTTTTTGTCTAAACACTTTATGAAGACCTCCATAATGAGTTGTGAAACCTTCACGTATACTCACAACATTTTTTTAACTCCCATTTCCGTATTTACAAACCCTGTTTTACAAACAACCCCAATTCCCCTATTTTTCGTGTGTATTAGCCCATGGATCTGGCGCCTTGAGCAACCAAATTATTTTTCCTCAAAAACTTTTTGAGGACCTCCATAGTAAGTTAAGGAACCTTCACGTATATTCACACCATTTTTTATGCCAATTTCCGCATTTAAAAGCCCATTTTACAAATCACCCCAATTTTCTGATTTTCCATGTGCATTATCTCATGGATTTTGCATCCGAAGCACCCCAAATTTTTTTCTATAAAAACTTTATAAGGACCTCCTGTAATGAGTTGGTGGAACTTCACGTATACTCACACCATTTTTTAACGCCCATTTCCGCAATTATAATCCCCTTTTTACGAATCTCTCAAATTCCCTGATTTTTCGTGTGAATTAACCCTTGGATCTCTGCGCCCGGAGCATCCAATTTTTTTTTCTCAAAAAACTTTTTGAGTACCTCCGTAATGTGTCGGGAAACCTTCAAGTATACTCACACTATTTTTTTAACACCATTTCCGCATTTACAAGCCATTTTTTTAGAATTGCCTAAATTCCCCAATTTTTCGTGTGTATTAGCCCTTAGATCTGGCGCCCGAAGCACCCAAAAGCTTTTTGTTTAAAAACTTTATGTGGACCTTCATAATGAATTGGGAACCTTCACGTATACTCACACTATTTTTTGATGCCCATTTTCGCATTTACAAGCCTTTTTTTCAGAATCGCCCAAATTCTATGATTTTTCGTGTGTATTATCCCATAGATTTGGCTCCCGGAGCACCCAAAATTTTTTCTCCAAAAATTTTATGAGGACCTCCGTAATGAGGTTGTTAGCCTTGACATATACTCACACCATTTATTTCACCCTCATTTCCACATTAACAAGCCCTTTTTTACGAATCACCCAAATTTCTTGATTTTTCGTATGTCTTAGCCAATAGAACTGGCGCCCGAAGCACCAAAAATGTTTTTCTCAAAAACCTTTATGAGGAGCACTGTAATGAGTTGGTGAATTTTCACGTATATTCACACTATTTTTAACACCAATTTCCGCATTTCCAAGCCTTTTTTTACAAATCGCCTACATTTTCCGATTTTTCGTGTGTATCAACCCATGGATCTAGCGCCTAGAGAACCTAATTTTTTCTCAAAAAACTTTATGAGGATCTCCGTAATGAGTTGGGTAACCGTCACGTATACTCACACCATTTGTTTAACACTCATTTCCGTATTTACAAGCCTTCTTTTAAGAATCACCCAAATTCCACGATTTTCCTGTGTATGAGCTTATGGATTTGGCGCCCGGAGCACCCAATTCTTTTTCAAGAAAAACGTTATGAGGAACTCTGTAATGAGGTTGAAACCTTAACGTATGCCCACACTATTTTTTTAACGTCTATTTTCGCATTTACAAGCTTTTTTTGACAGATCCCCCAAATTTCCTGATTTTTCATGAGTATATTAGCCCATGGATCTGGCGCCCGAAGCACCCAATTTTTTTTCTTCTAAAAACACTTTATGAGGACCTCCGTAATGAGTTGGGGAACCACCACGTATACTCACACCATTTTTTAACACCTGTTTCCGCATATATAAACCCATTTTAGGAATTACTCAAAATCCTCAATTTTTCATGTGTTGTAGCCCATAGATCTTGCGTCTAGAGCACCCAATTTTGTTTAGGGTTTGGGGTTCTCATAAAACATTAGTAGGACCTCCGTAATGATTTGGGGAACCACCACGTATACTCACACCATTTTTAATGCCTATTTTCGTATTTACAGGCCCTTTTTTAGGAATTACCCAAAATCCTAATTTTTTTTCCATGTGTTATAGCCCATGGATATGGCTCCCGGAGCACACCAAATTTTTTTTCCCAATTTTTTTTATTGGGATCTTCGTAATGATTTGGGGAACCACCACGTATTCTCACACCATTTCTAACGCCTATTATCGCATTTAAAGGGCCCTTTTTAAAGGATTTATTGAAAATCCTCAATTTTTCGTGTGTTATAGCACATGGATGTGGCGACCTGAGCACCGAATTTTTTTTTCTTAAAAAACTTTATGAGAACCTCTATCATGAGTTGGGGAACCACCACATATACTCACACCATTTTTTTAATGTCTATTTTCGCATTTACAAGTCCTTTTTAAGGAATTTCCCAAAATCCTCAAATTTTCATGTGTTATATCCCATGGATCTGGCGCTCGAAGTACCCAAAAAAATTTTCTCAAAAAACTTCACGAGGATCTCTGTAATGAGTGAGGAACCACCAATTTTACTCACACTATTTCTTAACGCTTATATCCGCATTTACAGGACCTTTTTAAGGAATTACCCAAATACTCCATTTTTCGTCTGTTATAGACCTTGGATTTGGCGCCCCGGAGCACCCAAATTTTTTTTCTCCAAAAACCTTATTAGGATCTCTGTAATGAGTGGGGGAACCACCACATATACTCACATCATTTTAACGCTTATTTGCACAGTTACAATACCTTTCTTAGAAATAAACCAAAATCCTCGATTTTCGTGTATTATTCCCCATGACTTTGGTGCCCGGAGCACCCCAACTTTTTATCTCAAAAAACTTTATGAGTACCTCCATAATGAGTTCGAGAACCACCGTATACTCACATCATTTTTAAATGCCTAATTCCGCATTTAGAAGCCTCTTTTAAGAATTACTTAAAATCCTCAATTTTTTGTGTGTTATAGACCATGGATCTGGTGACCCCGAGCACCCTAAATTTTATCTTCAAAAAACTTTATGAGGACCTCTGCAATGAGTTTGGGAACCACCACGTATACTCACACTATTTTAATGCCTATTTCCGCATTTACAAGGCCTTTTATAGGAATTACCCAAAATCCTCGATTATTCGTGTGCATATCCCATGAATCTGGCGTCTGGAGCACCCAATTTTCTTTTCTCCAAAACTTTATGAGGACCACCAAAATGTGTTGGAGAACCACCAGGTATACTCAGACCATTTTTTTAACGTTCATTTCCGCATTTACAAGCCCCTTTTCAGGAATTATCCAAAATTCTCTATTTTTTGTGTGTTATATCCCATTGATCTGGGGCTTAGAGCACCTAACGTTTATGAAGACCTCCTTAATTATTTAGGGAACCACCACGTATACTCACACCATTTTAAACACCTATTTCCGCATTTACAATCTTTTTTTTAGGAATAACCCAAAATCCTCGATTTTTCTAGTTTTATAGCCCATGGATCTGGCTCCCGAAGCACCAAAAACATTTTCTCAAAAACCTTATGAGGATCTCCGTAATGATTTGGGGAACCACCACGTATAATTACATTATTTTAACTCCTATTTATTCATTTAAAGACCTTTTTTTAGGAATTACTCAAAATCCTCGATTTTTCGTGTGTTATAGCCCATGGATCTGGCTCCCTGGAGCACCCAATTTTTTTTCTCAAACACTTTTATGAGGACCTCCAAAATTAGTTGGGGAACCACCACGGATTGATGTGCCGTGAAATCTAAGCACATTTGATGCTGAAAACTAAGGATTATTGCGATAATCAAATGTATTTATGTGGATATGATGTGTTTGGTAATGTTTGTACAGGTAAAACATGTGGACGTGAAAGAGGAAAGAAAAGAAGAAAATGCAGAGTGAAAGTGAATTGGACCAAGTAAAAACCACGGAAGGCCTCACGAGCCGTGGTCTTCACAACGGTCCATGATGGTGATTGTGTTGCCTTTCCAGTGAGCAGGCCTTGAGAAGATAATTTTTGGCGGTGCCAAGTAAGGACCACTGGAGACCTGATGGACTGTGATACCCATGACAGACAGTGACATTACTCGTAAAGTTGAACCAGTGAAGAGACCTTGAGAAGATGAATAGTGAATTGACCAAGTGAAGACCACTAACACCTACATGGACTGTGGTCATTATCACGAGCCATGGTGACGTCCGTGACAGGATTCCAGTGTGCAAGCCTTGAAGAGCTAAGTTTTGGGAGTTCCAAGTACGGA
The DNA here is from genome assembly GCA_029582605.1 of Solanum gracilifrons. Taxonomy (NCBI): domain Eukaryota; kingdom Viridiplantae; phylum Streptophyta; class Magnoliopsida; order Solanales; family Solanaceae; genus Solanum; species Solanum gracilifrons. The sequence goes on from JAJOOH010001088.1 coordinate 9,755, forward strand.
CCACGGAGGGCTTCACGGACCGTAAAGCCCTTGACGGACCGACAGAGTGTTCGTGAAGTTGCCCGACATCTCAGTCCTACTTCGAATAGGACTCATTTTAGACATTCTATTTGAATTAATTAGGTCGTTTTTATTTTTATCTCGTCATATCTGGAACAAGAGACTTAGTTTGAAATATTCTTAGCTTTGGTTCGATTAACATTGAATCGAGTTTCTGAGTTGGATTTTGGTTTTACATTATCAAGTGTTTATTGATTTTGCCTATTTCGTAAGTACTTTCTCTTCATGTTTTTATTACAAACTCTGTTTGTTTAGTTGAAATCATGAGTGGCTAAACACCACAACTGAGATTGTGGGATCTATGACGAAAATCTAAGTGTGAATTCATAAAACGAGTAGAAGGCGATTTATATTTGCAAAGCATAATTCAACTTTCGTTATTCATGTATTCTAATGAGTGCACGTATTAGAGTTAGCCTGTATCTGTCAATTTTTTGAGAGAACAAGCTGCGAAAAAGCTGAGTTAATCTAATGAAATGGAGTCAAAGTTCGAGAGAAGAGAACTTTAACATCATTATAAGCGAGAGTAAAACATGTTAACACTCTAGGACCGAGATAGTGGGTGAAAGTTATCTAACTAGACTGAGAAGTGTTGGATATATCTGACTCGCCTGCACTTTGCAGAGATGAATTGCCGGAAACTCATTTACGAAAAAACACTAGATGCAACGTTATTGGGAACACAATCCTGATTTCATTCATTTATAAATACAACTTGGAAATCAATACTCTGTTAATTGTTAATCCGGATCTTGTTTAACAATCTTGGTTACTAGAACTTTACAGCTAAAACCATTTTACATTCTGTAATTGTTTTCTCTAAGGAATAATAACAACATTTGGGTAAACGCAACAGTGAAATCATTTCTGTACAGAAATTTTTTGGGTTCTATAAATTGACTTCGATCGTTTATACTTCTTAACTGAAGCGTACGTTTGGACAAATCACGTATACCCACACCATTTTTTAAAGCCTATTTCGACAGTTACAAGACTTCTTTAGGAATTACTTAAAATCCTCAATTTTTCGTGTGTTATAGCCCATAGATCTAGCGCACGGAACACCTTAAATATTTTTGCCAAAAAACTTTATGAGGACCTCCGTAATGAGTTAGAAAACCACCACGCATACTTATAACATTTCTTTCACGCCTATTTCCGCATTTACAGGCCTTTTCTTAGGAATTACCCAAAATCCTCGATTTTTCGTATGTTAAAGCCCATGGATATGGCGCTTGGAACACCCAAGATATTTTTCTCAGAAATCTCTATGAGGACCTCCGTTATTAGTTGGGGAACGACCAAGTATATTCACACCATTTTTAATGCCTATTTCTGTATTTACAACCTTTTTTAGGAACTACCCAAAAGCCTCGATTTTTCGTGAGTTCTAGTCATGGATCTGGCGCTCGGAGCCCGTGATTTTTTTCTCAAAAAACTAAATGAAGACCTCTGTAATTAGTTGGGGAACCACCACGTATACTCACACCATTTTTAACCCCTATTTTCACATTTACAAGCCCTTTTTGGGAATAGCCCAAAATTCTCGATATTTCGTGTGTTATAGCTCATGGATCTGGCGCTCGTGAGAACCCAAAGTTTTTTTTTCAAAAAACTTTATGAGGACCTCGTAATGAGTTGGGGAACCACCACGTATATTCACACCATTTTAAAACATTTTTTTCCGCATTTACAAGCCCTTTTTATAAACCTCTCAAAATCTTCGATTTATCGTGTGTTATAGCTCATGGATCTGGCGCGTAAGAGCACCCCAAATTTATTTCTCCAAAAACTTTATGATGTCCTCCGTAATGAGTTGAGGAACCACCACGTGTACCCACACTATTTTTAAACCCTTATTCCCGCATTTACAAGACCTTTTAGGAATTACCCAAAATCCTCGATTTCTCGTATGTTGTATCCCGTGGATCTGGAGCCCGGAGCACCCAAAGTTTTTTTCTTAAAAAACTTTATGAGGACCTCTGTAAAAAGTTGGGGAACCACCACATATACTCATACCATTCTAACGCCTATTTCCGCATTTAACGGCCATATTTTAGGAATTACTCAAAATCCTTGATTTTTTTTTGTGTTATATAGCCTACAAATATAGTTCCCCGGAGGACCCAATTTTTTTTTCTGAAAAACACAATGAGGACCTCCATAATGAGTTGGAGAACCACCACATATACTCACGCAATATACAACGCCTATTTTCGCATTTACATGATCTTCTTTAGAAATTATCCAAAAGTCTTGATTTTTTGTGTGTTGTATCCCCTGGATCTTGCGCCCGGAGTACCCAAAATAGTTTTTCTCAAAAACCTTTATGAGGACCTGTGTAATGAGTTGGAGAACCTTGACGTATGTTCACACCATTTTTTTAATGCTATTTCCGCATTAACATGCCCTTTTTATGAGGAATAACCCAAAATCCTCGATTTTTGTGTGTTATAGCCCACGGTTCTGGCGCATAGGAGCACCTAAAGTTTTTTCTCAATTTTTTTTATGAGGACATCTGTAATGAGTTGGGGAACCACTACGTATACTCACCCCATTTTTAATTTCTATTTCCGCATTTACAAACCTTTTTCTAGGAATTATCCAAAATCCTTGATTTTTTGTGTGTTATATAACCCATGGATCTGGCGCCCGGAGCACCCAAATTTTTTTCTCAAAAACTTTATGAGGTCCTTCGTAATGAGTTGAGGAACCACCAGGTATACTTATAAAAATTTTAACGCCTATTTCCGAATTTAAAGGGCCTTTTTGAGAAATTATGCAAAATCCTTGATTGTTCGTGTGTTATTACCCATGGATCTGGCGCCTCAGAGTACCCAATTTTTTTTCTCAAATAACTTTATGAGAAACTCCGTAACTAGTTGGGGAAACCACCATGTATACTCACACCATTTTTTAACGCCTATTTCTGAATTTACAAGCCTTTTTTGGGAATTACCCAAAATCCTCGATTTTTCGTGTGAGCCCATGGATCTGGCACCCGGAGCACTCAGAACTTTTTTCTCAAAAAACTTTATGAGGAGCTCCGTAATGAATTGGGGAAGCACCACGTATACTCACCCAATATTTTTAATGCACATTTTCGCATTTACAGACCCTTTTTAGGAATAACCCAAAATCCTCGATTTTCCGTGTGTTATAGCCTTTGGATCCAGCGCACAAGAGAACCCAAAGTTTTTTTCTCAAACAACTTATGAGGACCTCCGTAATGAGTTGGGGAGTCACCACGTATACTCAAACTATATTTTTAAACGTTTATTTCCGCATTTACAAGCCCTTTTTTAATATTACCCAAAATCCTCTCACGCCCTAGAGCATCCAAAAATAAAATTCTCAAAAACTTTATGAGGACCTCCATAATGAGTTGGGAACCACCACGTATACTCACACCATTTTTAACCCCTATTCCCGCATTTACAAGCCCTTTATTAGGAATTACCCAAAATTCTTGATTTTTCGTGTGTAGCCGATCGAAATGGCACCCAGAGCACCTAAAGTTTTTTTCTCAAAAAGCTTTTCGAGGACCTCCGGAAAGAGTTGGGTAACCACCACGTACACTCATACCATTTTTAATGCCTATTTTCGCATTTAACGACCTTTTTTTAGGAATTACACAAAATCCTTTATTTTTCGTGTGTTATAGCCCATGGATTTGGCACCCTGGAGGAATCATTTTTTTTCTCAAAAACCTGTATGAGGACCTCCGTAATGGGTTGGGGAACCACCACGAATACTCACACAATTTTAATGTATATTTCTGCATTTATAAACACTTTTTTAGAAATTACCCAAAAGCCTCAATTTTTCGTTTGTTATATAGCTCATGAATCTGGTGCCCGAAGCACCCAGAATTGTTTATCTCAAAAACTTTTCTGAGGACCCTTGTAATGAGTTGGGGAACCACGACGTATACTCACACCATTTTAAACGCTATTTCGTGTGTTACATAGCCCATGGTTCTGGAGCGTAGGAGCACCTAAAGTTTTTTTATCAAAAAACTTTATGAGGACCTTCGTAAGGAGTTGAGGAACCAACACATATACTCACACCATTTTAACGCCTATTTTCGCATTTAAAGGCCCTTTTTGAGAAATTACCTAAAATCCTCAATTGTTCGTGTGTTATATCCCATGGATCTAGCGCCCCGGAGCACCTAATTTTTTTTTCTCAAAACACTTTATGAGGACCTCGTAATGAGTTGAGGAACCACCATGTATACTCACACCATTTTTAACACTTATTTCCGAATTACAAGCCATTTTTTGAGAATTACCCAAAATCCTCAATTTTTCGTGGGTTTTAGCCCATGGATCTGGCGCCTGGAGCACCTAAAACTTTTTTGTCAAAAAAACTTTATGTGGAGCTTCGTAATGAGTTGGTTAACCACCACATATACTCACACCATTTTTTTAAAGTCTATTTTTGCATTTTCAGGCTCTTTTTAGAAATAACCCAAAACCCTCAATTTTTTGTGTGTTATAGCCCTTGGATCTGGCTTCGAGGAGAACCGAAAGTTTTTTCCTCAAAAAGTTATGACGACCTCCCGAATGAGTTGGGGAACAACCATGTATACTCACGCTATATTTTTAAATTCCTATTTCTGCATTTATAAGCCCTTTATAGAAATTACTAAAAATCCTCAATTTTTCGTGTGTATAGGAAATAGATCTAGCACCTCGAAGCACCCTAAATTTTTTTCTCAGAAAATTTTATGATGACCTCCGTAATGATTTGGAGAACCGGCACGTATACTCATACCATTTAAAACCCCATTTCCGCATTTACAAGCCATTTATTAGGAATTATCCAAAATCCTCAATTTTTTGTGCGTTATAACCCTTGGATCTGGTATTCGAAGCACCTAAAGTTTCTTTCTCAAAAAAATTATGAGGACCTCCGTAATGAGTTAGGGAATCACCACGTATACTCGCACTATATTTTTAGACACCTATTTTTCGCATATACAAGCCTTTTTTTAGAAATTAATCAAAATCCTGAATTTTTCGTGTGTTAAAGTTCATGGATCTGGCACCCGTGAGCACTAAAAAAAAATTTCTCAAAAAATTTTGTGAGCACCTCCGTAAAGAATTAGTGAACTATCACGTATACTCAGACCATTTTTTTTACTCCTATTCCCGCATTTACAACCCTTTTGTTTTTTTAGAAATTACCCAAAATCCTTAATTTTTCATGTGTTATAGCCCATGAATATGACGCTTCATAGGACCCAAAAAGTTTTTCTTAAATTTTTTTATGAGGACCTTCGTAATGAGTTGGGGCACTACCACTTATACTCACACAATTTTTAACACCTATTTCCACATTTACAAGGCCTTTTTTAGAAATTACCCAAAAGCCTCAATTTTTCGTGTGTTATATCCCATGGATCTGGCGCCTTGAGCACCTAAAGTTTTTTTCTCAAAAAACTTTATGAGAACCTCCGTAAAGAGTTGGGGAACCATCACGTATACTCAGAGCATTTTAACACCTATTTCTGCATTTAACAACCCTTTTTTAGGAATTACTCAAAATCTTCGATTTTTCGTGTGTTATAGCCTATGCTTCTGACGCCTAGGAGAACCCAAAGTTATTTTCTAAAAAAACTTTATGAGGAACTCCGTAATGAGTTTAGGAACCACCACGTATACTTACACCATTTTTAATGCAAATTTCCGCATTTATAGGCCCTTTTTAAAGAATTACCAAAAATCCTCAAATTTTCATGTGTTATAGCCCATGGATCTAACTCCGCGGAGCTCCCTAAAATATTTCTCAAAAAACTTTTTAGGACCTCTGTAATGAGTTGGGGAACCACCACGTATACTCACACCATTTTTGAAACGCCTGTTTCCTCATTTACAAACCCTTTTTTAAGAATTACCCAAAATCCTCAATTTTTCGTGTGTTATAGCCCATGGATCTGGCTCCCGGAGCACCAATTTTTTGTCTCAAAAATATTTATGGGGATTTCCATAATGAGTTGGGGAACCACCACGTATACTCACACCCGTTTTTTTTAATGCCTATTTCCGCATTTACAGACCTTTTTAAGAATTACCCAAATTACTTGATTTTTTGTGTGTTATAGCCAATGGAACTGGTGTTCCAGAGCATCCAAAAAAAAAATTCTCAAAAAACTTTTTGAGGACCTCCTTAATAAGTTGGGGAACAACCACGTATACTCGCACCATTGTTTTAATGCCTATTTACGCATTCATACCCTTTCTTAGGAATCTCCCAAAATCTTTGATTTTTTCGTGTGTTACAGCCCATGGATTTGGCGCCTCGGAGAACCCAAATTTTTTTCTCAAAAAACATATTGAGGATCTCCATTACGTGTTGGGAAACCACCATGTATACTCATACCATTTTTAATTTCCATTTTCGCATTTACAAGCCCTTTTATAGATATTACCCAAAATCTTTGATTTTTCATGTGTTATAGCACATTGATCAAGCGCCCAGAGCACCATAAATGTTTTTCTCATAAAATTTATGAGAACCTTCGTAATGAGTTGGGGAACCACCACTTATACTCTCACAATTTTTTAATGCTTATTTTCGCATTTACAAGCCTTTTTAGGAATTGACCAAAATCCTCGATTATTCGTGTGTTATAAGACCATGGATCTGGCGCCCAGAGCATCCCAAATTTTTTTCTCAAAAAACTTTATGAGGACTTCCGTAATGAATTGGGGACCACCACGTTTACTCACACCATTTTTAACGCTTATTTCTGCATTTACATCCCCTTTTTAACAATTACCCAAAATTCTCAATTTTTCGTGTGTTATAGCCCATGGATTTGGCGCCCTAGAGAACTCAATTTTTTTCTCAAAAAACTTTATGAGGACCGCTATAGTGAGTAATGGAACCACAACGGATACTCACACCATTTAAAAAACATTTTTCTGCATTTACATGTTCTTTTTTAGGAATTAACCAAAATCTTCAAATTTTCGTTCCAAAACTTTTTTCTGAAAAACCTTTATGAGGACCTCCGTAATGAGTTGGGATCCACCACATATATTCATACCATTTTTAAAGCTTCCGCACTTATAATCCATTTTTTTAGTAAATACCCAAAATCCTCGATTTTCCATGTGTTATATCCCATTGATCTGGCACCCAAAAAATATTCTCAGAAAACTTTATGAGGACCTCCGTAATGAGTTGAGGAACCACCATGTATACTCATAACATTTGTTAACGCCTATTTCTGCATTTACAAGAATTTTTTTAGGAATTACCCAAAATCTTCGATTTTTCATGTGTTATAGCCCATGGATCTGGCGCCCCAGAGCACCCAAGTTTTTTTTCTTAAATTTTTTTATGAGAATTTCTGTAATCAGTTGGGGAACCAACATGTATACTAAAACTATTTTAACGCCTGTTTACGTATCTACAAGCCCTTTTTAGGACTTAACCAAAATTCTCGATTTTTCGTGTGTTATAGCCATGGATCTGGCGCCCAGAGAACCTTTAATGTTTTTCTCAAAAACTTTATGAGGATGTCTGTAATGATTTGGGAAACCACCATGTATACTCACACCATTTTAAAGCCTATTTTCGTATTTACATTCCCCTTTTTAGGCATTATCCAAAATTGTCGATTTTTCGCGTGTTATAGCCCATAGATGTGGTTCCCCTAAGCACCCAAATATTTTTTTTAAAAAAACTTTTAAGGATCTCCGTAATGAGTAGGTGAACAACATCGTATACTCACACCATTTTTAACGCTTATTTCCGCATTTATAAGTTACTTATTAGGAATTACCCAAAATACTCAATTTTTCGTATGTTATATAGCCAGTGGATCGGGCGCCTGGAGCATCCAATAATTTTTTTTTCTCAAAAGATATTATGAGGACCTATGTAATAAGTTGTGGATCCACCACATATACTCGAACCATTTTTAACGCCTATTTCGGCATTTACATGACCTTTTTTAGGATTTACCCAAAATCCTCAATTTGTCGGGTGTTATAGCCTATGGATCTGGCTCCCCGGAGCATCAAAATTGTTTTTCTCAAAAACTTTATGAGGAAATCCTTAATGAGTTGGGAACCACCAGTTTTACTCACACCATTTCTTAATGCTTATTTCCACATTTACAGGTCCTTTTTACTGAATTACCCAAAATCCTCCATTTTCCCTGTGCTATAGCCCATTGATTTGGCACCCCGGAGCACCCAAAATTTATTTCTCAAAAAACCTTATGAGGACCTCTGTAATGAGTTGGGGAACCATCACGTATATTAACATCATTGTTAATGCCTATTTCCGCATTTAAAATCCTTTTTTTTTTAGAAAATGACCAAAATCCTCGATTTTTTCGTGTGTTATAACCTATGGCTCTGGCGCTTGGAGCAACCCACTTTTTTCTCTCAAAATTTTTTATGGGGACCTCCATGATGAATTGGCGAACCACCACGTATACTCACACCGATTATTAACGTCCATTCCGCATTTACAAGCCTCTTTTTAAGAATTACCCAAAATTCTTGATTTTTTGTGTGTTATAGCCCATAGATCGGATGCCTCGAGCACCCAAAACTTTTTTTTCAAAAAACTTTATGACGACCTTTGTAATGAGTTAGGGAACCACCATGTATAGTCACACCTTTTTAACCCCTATTTCCGCATTTACAATCCCTTTTTTAGCAATCACCCAAAATCCTCAATTTTTCGTATGGTAATCCATGGATCTGGCGCTCAGAGCACCAAATTTTTTTTTTCTTAACAAACTTTCTGAGGACCGCCATAATGAGTTGGCGAACCACCACGTTTACTCACACCATTCTTTTAACGTCCATTTCCTATTTACAAACCTCTTTTAAGAATTACCCAAAATTCTTAATTTTTCGTGTGTTATATAGCTCATGGATTTGGCGCCTAAAGCACCCAAAACTTTTTTTCAATTTTTTTTATGACAACCTCTGTAATGAGTTAGGGAACCACCATGTATACTCACACCATTTTTAACCTCTATTTCCGCATTTACAAACCCCTTTTAGGAATTACGCAAAACCCTCGATTTTACGTGTGTTATAGCCCATGGAGTTGGCGCCCCGAAGCACCCAAAAAAAAATTCTCAAACAACTTTAAGAGGACCTATTTAATGAGTTGGGGAACCACTATGTATACTCATAATATTTTTTTAACGCCTATTTCTGCATTTACAAACCCCTTTTTAGGAATTAGCCAATATCCTCGATTTTTCGTGTCTTATAGCCCTTGGATGTGGCACCCCGAAACACCCAAAATATTTTTCTCAAAAATCTGTATGAGTACCTCTGTAATGAATTCGGGAACCAACACATATAACTCACACCATTTTTAATGCCTATTTCCGCATTTACAAGTTCTTTTTTAGGACTCAAAAAGCTTTATGAGGACATTCGTTATAAGTGGGGGAACCACCAGGTTTACTCATACCATTTTAACGCATATTTCCACATTTAGAAGCCCTTTTAAGGAATCACCCAAAATCCTAGATTTTTCGTGTGCTATATAGCCTATGAATCTAGCCCCCTGAAGCACCGAAATTATTTTTCTCAAAAATTTTATGAGGACCACCGTAATGAGTTGGAGAACCACTATGCATACTCATACCATTTTTAACGCCAATTTCGACATTTACAAGACCTTTTTCAGGAATTACCCAGAATCCATGATTTTTCGGGTGTTATATAGCCAATGGATATGGCGCCCAGAGCACCCAATATTTTTTCATAAAACTTTATGAGGAAATCTGTATTGAGTTGAGGAATCACCACGTATACTCACACTATTTTGTAACGCCTATTTCCACATTTACAACCCCTTTTTTAGGATTTACCCAAAATCCTCAACTTTTTGTGTGTTATAGTTCATGAATCTGGTGCCGTGGAATACCCAAAAAAAAAATTCTTAAAAATCTTTTAAGGACCTCTGTAATGAGATGGTAACAACAACGTATACTCATACCATTTTTTAACGCCTCTTTCCGCATTTACAAGCCCTTTTGTAGGAATTACCAAAAATCCTCATTTTTTTGTTTGTTACAGACCATGAATCTGGCACCCGAAGAATCGATTTTTTTTTGCTCAAATAGCTTTATGAGGACCTCCGTAATTAGTTGGGGAACCACCAAGTATACTCACACAATTTTGAACGCCTATTTTCGCATTTACAAGCCCTTTTTTAGGAATTACCCAAAATTCTCGATTTTTTGATTGTTATATAGCCCATGAATTTGGCACCCAAGAGCATCGAAAATTATTTACTCATAAAACTTTATTAGGACCTCCATAATTAGTTGGGGAACCACTACGTATACTAATACCATTTTTTTAACGCATATTTCCACATTTACAAGCCCTTTTTAGGAATTTCCAAAAATCTCAGATTTTTCGTGTGTTGTAGCCCATGGATTTAGCTCCCCGGAGCACCCAATTTTTTTTCTCAAAAATCTTTGTGAGGACCTCCGTAATGAGTTGGGGAACCACCATGTATACTCGCAACCTTTGTTTAATACCTATTTCCAAATTTACAAGCCCTTTTTTAGGAATTACCAAAAATCCTCGATTTTTTCGTGTGTTGCTCATGGATTTGGAGCTCTGAGCACCCAAAATTGTTTCTCAAAAAACTTTATGAGGACCTCCATAATTAATTAGGGACCACCACTTATACTCACACCTTTTTTTAATGCCTATTTCCGCATTTACAAGCCCTTTTTTAGGAATTACCCAAATTTTTTGATTTTCAGTGTGTTATAGCCCATGGATCTGGCGTTCGGAGCACCCAAAACTTTTTTCTCAAAAAACCTTATGAGGACCTCCATAATGAGTTGCGGAACCACTAAGTATACTCACATTATTTTCTTAACGCCTATTTCTATATTTATAGGCCCTTTTATAGGAATTACCAAAAATTCTCAATTTTTGGGTGTGTTATTTCCCATGGATCTTGCACCATGGAGCACCCAAATGTTTTTTTCTCATAAGACCTCCGTAATGAGTTGGGGGCCACCACGTATACTTACAACATTTGTTTAACGCATATTTCCACATTTACAAGCCCATTTTTTTAGAAGTTATCCAAAATCCTCGATATTTCGTGTGGTATAACCCATGGATCTGGCGCCTAGAGAAACCCAAAATTTTCTTCTCAAAAAACTTTATGAGGACCTTTGTAATGAATTGCGGAGCCACTAGGTATACTCACACAAATTTTAACGCCTATTTCCGCATTTACTTGCCATTTTTTAGGAATTACCAAAATTCTTGATTTGTCGAGTGTGCCCATGGATGTGGCGCCTTAGAGCACCCAAATATTTTTTCTCAAAAAACTTTATGAGGACCTCCGTTATGAGTTTGGGAACCACTATGTATACTCACACCATTTTTAACTCCTAGTTCTGCATTTACAAGACTCTTTTTAGGAATTACTCAAAATCCTCAATTTTTTGGTTTGTTATAGCCCATGGATATGGCGCCCTAGAGCACCCAATTTTTTTTCTTAAAGAGCTTTATTAGAACCTTCGTGATGTGTTGGTGAAACACCACGTATAGTCACAACATTGTTTCAACACCTATTTCAACATTTACAATCCCCTTTTAAAGGAATTACTTAAAATCCTCAATTTTTCATGTGTTATAGCCCATGGATCCGGCGTCCGGAGCTCCTAATTTTGTTTCTCAAAAAACTTTTTGAGGACCACTGTGATGTGTTGGGGAACCACCACGTATACTGACACCATTTTTTGAATGTCTATTTACGCATTCACAAGCCCTTTTGTAGGAATTACTTTAAATCCTCTATTTTTCTATGTTATAACCCATGGATCTGGTGCCCCGGAGCACCCAAATTTTTTTTCTCAAAAAACTTTAAGAGGACCTCGTAATGAGTTGGGGAACCACCACGTATACTCACACCATTTTTAACGCATATTTCCAAATTTACAAGCCCTTTTTTGGGAATTACCCAAAATTCTCGATTTTTCGTGTGAGCCCATGGATCTTGTCATGACCCAAGGGTACCTCCTAGATGTAACATGACACATAGAACTCCGGAAGACTCCATGTAAGACACTTAGCATATCATAACATCAGCTGAGAACAATAAGGAGTAAAAACATATTCCAAGTCTTAAGATTTTCATAAAAGAAAAGCGGAAGTCTAGACTTGTCTCAATATAGCCATCTATTACAATACTTGAATGATATAGGGCCTAGCCCATACAACATGTCCAAAAAGGAAATACGATAAAGGAAACTACTATGAGATAAAATTCGTCCACAAATCTTGAGGACTTACCAACAGCTAGGAGAATAAGCAAATTCAAGCTTCTAGCCACAATGATTAGCACCTTGAGAATCGAACCCTACACTTGGGAAAATGTAGGAAAAGTAGGTGTTAGTACAAAAATCCACTAAGAATGATAGTCATGCATAAAAACATTGAAAACATGCTAAAAAGGACATTTCATTTGAAAACATGCTATATGCCAAGTTTAAACATCATATGAGGCATTAGAAGTCATAAGTCATAATCATGGACAACATAGTCATTGGCATACTTAATGTATCTAACTCATCAAAAGATAAAAGGGAAACCTTTCATAAGAAACCTCAAGGCATGCTTGTGCAATGCATGGATAAGACCCCATAATCCCACCCATGCTAAGCAAGTCACTTTAGGCCCTCATTCATACTCATCATCTTCATTACAAGCTAACATCATCATAACATAAGAGGACATACCATAATCACCCTCAAAGCATACTTGTGCAATGCATGAATAAGACCCCATAAATCTCACCCATGCTAAGTAAAGCTCCTTAAGTAACCATACTTCATAATTCATATTTTTGTTGTCTATGAACACTATGAGATACCTCCATAATCATGTCTTGGTTCGTTATTTCATTTGAACAATGTGAGGTGCTTCTACAAGCATATCTTAGTTCATTACTTATCTTGTTATTCTTTGAACACTATGAGATACTTCATTAAGCATGTCTTGGTTAATTTTTACTTTGAACACTTTGAGATACTTCTTCAAGCATGTCTTAGTTCATCTTAGTCTTGTTGTGACTTGGGATATTGCCTTAACCGACACAAGACCATGTGAGCTATCATATGATCCCCTCCGATGTTACCCACACCGTCAAGGTTTGGTCTACTTGCATAAGGTAGAACCAATTTTTTAGCTTAGTTGGATCCACTAGCTAACTTTCCTACGGGGCATGTAGTTATGGGATACGAAGATTGCTACTGGAAACCCGTACTTTTCTAGGTGAAGGCTTCCATCTCATGAGACATACTTTGGAAAACCCGGACTCTACTAAGTGTGAGTTCCTATTTTGGATGACCGAACTCAACTAGGTGTGAACCCCCATCTCATTTAAATATCCACTCGGTGCTAGGCATAAATCCCACAAGATAGCTTATTAAGTCTTACTTTAACTCATGTCTCATGGAGAGATGTCCTTGACATTCAATCCATGTTAATTCATCAGATTAACTATGTAGACCATGCATGAGCAACTACCACCATCCATGATCACTTCTACTCTTAGATTCAATTAGGTGAGAAAGTCTTTCAACCCTAGAACCATCATATTGTGAGAAAACCCTTTCACATCATATAATAATCATACTTAAGTGTGTATATGAGAATAACCTTTCAACAACACAACAACTAGATCATAATCATATTCACTTCACTCTCAAAGTGTTCTTAGAGCATATACAAAGACTTCATAAACATGCATAATACCATAATTTGTCCTTTCAAGGATCAAAGCTCATATCAATCAACACATCTAGAATTCACTACATTTGACATGGATATTAACATAATTCAAGTAACCCAATTACTACAAGCATAATTTCATAACATTCTTCTATCACCCACAAACCCACATCACAAGATCATAATAGGGAAATATGGGGATTTCATGAGTTCTTGAGGATTTCAACATAAAAACCATAATAAATCATCAATTCAATCATAATATAAAGTAATTTAAGCATTAGAATTGTTTTTGAAAGGAACCCGTGACTTTGGAATCAAACCCTAACCTTTGGGGATTTCTATCTTTGAAATTGGGGTTTTGAAAGGGCTCCATAGATGAAGAGCTACCATACCTTAGCAATGAAATCCAATGAATTTTAGAAGAAAACCTTGCTCCATGAACCCTAGCTCCAACTTCCTTCTTTTTCTTCCTTGAAGTTCTAGAGAGAGAATTTTTTGGAGAGGAGATGAACTTTTGGGAATAGTTTTGGGTTTTAGAAATAATGAGGCAATTGCCTTAGTTTAGTGAATTAAAAGCCTTATATAGGTGATCTACTAAAGGCTAAAACCACCTCACTTTGTTATTAATAAAAACCAGAATACCCCAAAGTACCCCTACACTTAACCACCCAACTGCCTTATTTTTGCCCACCCACAAGACCACGTCGACGGACCGTGGATGGACCTACAGTGCGTCCTTGTCATCTGTGGTCTTGATAGAGACTTAAGGGAAATTGATGACCCATTGACCTATGGGTTGTGGACCCACCCACGGGGTGTGGGTCCTGGCGTGGTCCACTGTTTTTTGGCAGTTTTCAGGGTCCTCCTCAAAGGCACATGGTTGGTCCTTGAGGGGTCGTACCTTGACGTCCTAACACAAAGTCCTTTATTATAAGTATGAAGAGTTGTATTTACGACTCTAACCCTCATGTTAAGCTCTAGCTTAGCCTACTAGTTTCCGGGGTGTTATAGATTTGGTGCCCGAAGCACCTAAATTTTTTTTTCAAAAAACTTAATGACGACCTCCGTACTGAGTTAGGGAACCACCACGTATACTCACCATTTTTAACCCCTATTTCCGCATTTACAAACTTTTTTTTACGAATTACCCAAAACCCTCGATTTTACGTGTGTTATATCCCATGGATCTGGCACCCCAAAGCACCCAAAAAAAGTTTCTCAAAAAACTTAAGAGGACCTATGTAATGAGTTGGGGAACCACCATGTATACTCATAACATTTTTTTTAACGCCTATTTCTGCATTTACAAGCCCATTTTTAGGAATTACCCAATATCCTCAATTTTTCGTGTGTTGTAGTCCATGGATCTGGCACCCCGGAACACCCAAAAGTTTTTCTCAAAAATCTTTATGAGTACCTCCGTAATGAGTTGGGGAACCAACACGTGTACTCACACCAATTTTTAACGCCTATTTCCACATTTACTAGCCCTTTTGTTGGAATTACCAAAAAGTCTTGATTTTTCGTGTGTTATTTAGCCCATAGATGTGGCGCCCAGAGCACCCAATTTATTTTTAAAATAAAAACTTTATGAGGACATGCTTAATGAGTTGTAGAACCACTATGTATATTCACACCATTTGTTTAACTCGTATTTCTACATTTACAAGCCCTTTTTATGGAATTACCCAAAATTCTCGATTTTTCGTGTGTTATTATAGCCCATGGATCTGTCTCCCGGAGCACCTAAATTTTTTTTCTCAAAAAACTTTATAAGGACCTCTATAATGAGTTAGAGAACCACCACGTATACTAATACCATTTTTAACGCTCATTCCCGCATTTACATGTCTTTTTTAGGAATTACCCGAAATCCTCGATTTTTCGTGTGTGCCCATGAATTTGGCACCCCAGAGCACCCAAATTTTTTTTCTTAAAAAACTTTATGAGGACCTCAATAATGAGTTGGGGAACCACCACATATACTCACACCATTTTTAATGCCTATTTCCATATTTACAGGCCCTTCTTTAGTATTTACCCCAAATCCTCAATTTTTCGTGAGTTATAGCCCATGGATCTGGAGCCCCAGAGCACCAATTTTTCTTTTCTTAAAAAACTTTAGAAGGACCTCCATAATGAGTTGGGAACCACCACGTATACTCAAATCATTTTTAACACCTATTTCCTTATTTACAAGCCCTTTTTAGGAATTACCCAAAATCCTAAATATTTTGTGTGTTGTAATAGCCCTTGGATCTAGCGCCCGAAGCACCTAATTGTTTTTTCTCAAAAAATATTATGAGGACCTCTGTGATGAATTAGGAAACCACCACGTATACTCACACCATTTCTTTAACGCCTACTTATGTATTTACACTCCATATTTTAGGAATTATCCCAAATCCTTGGTTTTTCATAAGTTATAGCCCATGGATCTGGCGCCAGAGCACCCAAATTTGTTTTCTTAAAAAACTTTATGAGGACCTCCGTAATGATTTGGGGAACCACCACATATACTCACATAATTTTTTAACACCTACTTCAGCATTTACCAACCTTTTTTAAGGAATTACCCAAAATCCTCGATTTTTCGTGTGTATAGCCCATTGATCTGGTACCCAGAGCACCCAAAAAAAATTTCTCAAAAAACTTTATAACGACCTCCGTAATGAGTTGGGGATCACCACGTAGACTCATAGCATTTTTTTAACTCCTATTTCCGTATTTACAAGCCATTTTTTTAGAAAATATCCAAAATCCTCAATTTTTCGTGTGTATAGCCCATACATCTGGCGCCCGGGGCACCCAAAAAATTTTCCTCAAAATTTTTTATGAGGATCTCTATATTGAATTGGGGAACCACCACGTATACTCACACCAGTTTTTTAAGGCCTATTTCCGCATTTACAAGCCTTTTTTTAAGGAAAAATTAACCAAAATCCTTGATTTTTCGTGTGTTATATCCCATAGATCTAGGGCCGTAGAGCACCCAAATTTTTTTTCTCAAAAACTTTATGAGGATCTCCGTAATGAGTTTCGGAACCACCATGTATACACACATCTTTTTTAACTCCTAGTTCCGCATTTACAACCCCTTTTTAGGAATTACCCAAAATCCTCAATTTTTGGTGTGTCATAGCCTATGGATCTGGCGCCCCGGAGAACCGATTTGTTTTTCTTAAAACGATTTATGAGGACCTCCGTAATGAGTTGGTGAAACACCACGTATACTCACACCATTTTTCCAACACCTATTTCAACATTTACAATCCCTTTTTAAAGGAATTACTTAAAATCCTCGACTTTTCATGTGTAATAGCCCATGGATCCGGCCCAGAGCTCCCAAAATTATTTTCTCGAAAAACTTTTTTAGGACCTCTGTATTGTGTTGGGGAACCACCACGTATACTCACATAATTTTTTTAACTCCTATTCCTGCATTTACATGCCTTTTTTAGAAAATATCCCAAATCCTCGATTGTTCGTGTATTATGACCCATGAATCTAGCGCCCCGTAGCACCCAAAACAAATTCTCAAAAAATATTATGAGGACCTCCGTAATGAGTTGGGGAACCACCACGTATACTCACACAATTTTTAATGCCTATTTCCGCATTACAAGACCTTTTTTAGGAATTACCCAAAATCCTCGACTTTTTGTGTGTTATAGCCCATGGATCTGGAGCCCAGAGCACCCAATTTTTTTTCCAAAACAAACTTTAAGAGGACCTCCGTAATGAGTTGGCGAACCACCACGTATACTCAAGCTATTTTTTAACGTCGATTTCCGCATTTACAATCCCCTTTTTAGGAATTACCCCTCGATTTTTCGTGTGTTATAATAGCCCATGGATCTGGCACCCAGAGAATCGAAATTACAAAAAAAACCTTATGAGTACCTCCGTAATGAGTTAGTGAACCATCACGTATTCTCATACCTTTTTGAATGCCTATTTTCGTATTTACATGCCATTTTTTAGGAATTACCCAAAATTCTCAACTTTTTGTAAGTTATAGCCATGAATCAAATGCACTGGAGCACCCAAATTATTTTCATAAAAACTTTATGAGGACCTCCGTAATAAGTTGGGGAACCACCACGTATACTCACACTATTTTCAATGCCTATTTTCTCTTTTATAACCCTTTTTTAGGAATTACCAAAATTCCTCGATTTTTCGTGTGTTTAGCCAAAGGATCTGACGCTTAGAGCACCCAAAAAATATTTCTCAAAAAATTTTATGAGGACCTCCGTAATGAGTTGGGGAACCACCATGTATACTTAGACCCCTCTTTTTAACGCCTATTTCCTCATTCAAAGGCACTTTTTAGGAACTACCCAAAATTCTTGATTTTTCGTGTGTTGTAGCCCATAGATCTGGTGCCCCAGAGTGAGGATCTCCGCAATGAGTTTTTGAACCACCACATAGACTCGCACCATTTATAAAGCCTATTTCCGCATTTACAAACCCTTTTTTAGGAATTACCCAAAATTCTCGATTTTTCGTGTGTTATATAGCCCATGAATTTGGCAGCCGGAACACCCAAAACTTTTTTCTCAAAAAAAATTCATGAGGACCTCCGTAAAGAATTGAGGAATCACATCGTATACTCACACAACTTTTTAAATGCCTATTTCCACATTTACAAGCCTTTTTTTAGGAATTACCCTAAATTCTCATTTTTTTTTTGTATGTTATAGCCCATGGATCTGGCAGCCCAAAGCACCCAAAATGAATTTCTCAAAAAAAAAAAATGAGGACCTTCGTAATCAGTTGGGGAACCACCACGTATACTCACACCATTTTTAACCTCTATTTTCGCATTTACTATCCATTTTTAGGAATTACCCAAAATCTTCAATTTTTCATGTGTGATAATAGCCCCTGGATCTGGCGTTCGGAGCACCCAATTTTTTTTTCTTAAAAAATATTATGATGACCTCTGTAATGAGTTGGGGAATCACCATGTATACTCACACTGTTTTTTAACACCTATTTTCGCATTTACAGGCCCTTTTTTTTAATTACCCAAAATCCTCAATTTTTCGTGTGTTATATCCCATTGATCTAGCGCCTCGGACGACCCAAAAAATATTCCCAAAATTATTTATCAGGACCTCAATAATGAGTTCGGGAATCACTACGTATACTCATACCATTTTTAACGCCTATTTCAGCATTTACAAGCCCTTTTTTAGAAATTACCCAAAATCCTCATTTTTTTTCGTGTGTTATAACCCATTGATCTGGTTCCCATAGCAACCAAAATTGTTTTCTCAATAAAAATTATGAGGACCTCCGTAATGAATTGGAGAACCATCATGTATACATATATTATTTTTAACGACTATTTCAGCATTTACTGGCCTTTTTTAGGTATTACCCAAAATCCTTGATTTTTTGTGTCTTATAGCCATGGATCTTGTGCCCCGGAGCACACTAAATTTTTTTGTCAAAAAAATTTATGAGGACCGCCATAATGAGTTAAAGAACCACCATGTATACTCACATCATTTTTTAACCCCTATTTCTTCATTTACAAGCCTTATGTAGGAATTACCTAGAATGCTCGATTTTTCGTGTATTATAGCCCATGGATCTGGCGCCCGGAGCACCCAATTTTTTTTTCAAAAAACATTATGAGGACCTCCGTAATGAGTTAGGGAACCACAACATATATTCACACAATTTTTAACGTCTATTTCCGTATATACAGGAGCCCTTTTTGAGGAATTACCCAAAATCCTCATTTTTTTCGTGTGTTATAGCTCATTGATCTGGCGCCCCGGAGAACCGTAAATCTTTTTTCCAAAAAAGTTTATGAGGACCTTCTTAAAGATTTGGGGAACCACCACGCATACTCACACCATTTTTTAACGTCTATTTCAGCATTTACAGGCCATTTTTTAGAATTACCCAAAATCCTCGATTTTTTGTGTGTTATAACCCATGGATCTGGCGCCCTGAGCACCCAAATTTTTTTCTCAAAAAACTTTATGAGGACCTCCGTAATGAGTTGGGGAACCACCACATGTACTCATATGATTTTTTAAAGCATATTTTTGCATTTACAGACCCCTTTTTAGGAATTACCAAAAATCCTCGATTTTTCGTCTAGGATAGCCCATGGATATGGCACCCCGGAGCACCCAAAATCTTTTTCTCAAAAGAAATTATGAGGACCTCTGAATGAGTAGGGGAACCACCATGTATAATTACACTATTTTTTAACGTCTATTTCCGCATTTACATGCCTTTTTTTTGGAATTATCCAAATTCTTAGTTTTTCGTGTGTTATATCCCATGGATCTGGTTCCGTAGAGCACCAAAAAAAAAATTCTCAAAAAAAATTATGAGAACCTCCGTAATGAGTTGGTGAACCATCACGTATACTTACACCATTTTTAACGTCTATTTCCGCATTTACAAGCCTTTTTTAGGTATTACCCAAAACTCTCAATTTTTCGTGTGTTATAGCCCATGGATTTGGCGCCTAGAGCAACCAAAAAAAATTTCTCAAAAAAATTAATGAGGACCTCCGTAATGAGTTGGGGAACCACCACGTATACTCACACCATTTTTTAATGCCTATTTCCACATTTATATGCCCATTTTTAGGAATTAACCTAAATCCTCAATTTTTCGTGTGTTTATACCTAAGGATCTGGCGCCACGGTGAACCCAAAATTGTATTCTCAAAATTTTTTATGAGGCACTCCGTAATGAGTTGGGGAACCACCGCATATACTCACATAATTTTTTAACACCTATTTCCGCATTTACAAGCCCTCTTTTAGGAATTTTCCAAAATCGTTGATTTTTCGTGTGTTGTAGCCCATTGATCTGGCGCCCGGAGCACCCAAAATATTTTTCACAAAAAACTTTATGAGGACCTCCGTAATGAGTTGGAAAACCACCACATATACTCACAACATATTTTTAACGTCTATTTTTGCATTTACAGACCTTCTTTAGGAATTACCCAAAATCTTTGATTTTTCGTTTGTTATAGCCCATGGAACTGGCGCCCCGGAGCAGAAGGGTGAGTTCCAAACCGCACAATACTCAACAAGCAAACTCATAAACACCATGCTAAGAATATAGAAAATGGGTACCCCTTTCACTCTAACCGAACCTCCACAACAACCTGCATAAAATCAGCCCAACCTAACAGCTTACAATTTAAATAGTTCATAGCTCAAGTACAACACTCCGATAGTTTCGAAACAACAATACACTGGATAAAGTCATCAATCACCAGATCCACATAAAATCACTCACAAGTTTACCATGATAAATATATGCAATACAATGAAATGCAATGTTGGAACCACCATGAAAAAGATGAAAATAAGAAAACAAAGAAAGAAAAAGTAGAATAGAAGTTAAAATCAAGATATTCATTCAAGATAACCTAGTAAATGTATATACAAATACTATTTAACGACACCCAAAAACTAATCTAACAGACTCAACTTGTGACAACTATAAATGTGACTAGCATTAGAGACTAAAAAGTAAATAAAAAGACTCAAATGATAATTGACAAACTTAGAATAGTAAACACGTAAAGTGCAAATGAAATAGAAATACCTAATTTATTAAGCTTCTATTTCTAGATCCGATCCAAAACTTCCTCAATTGTTACACATAATATACAATGAAACATGAACAATGAATCACAACATGGAAGATATATTCTTCAAATTTATTGATTCAAACAAACATTTAGACTTGAAAATAAACTAACATCTTTCAACAAGAATCACCTAAATATCGACATAATATAATTCACCATGTATATGACATGAAATCCAATCCTTGACCCAATCAGAATGGACCGTCATACTTATAGGAGGATAGGGAAAAGTTGTGTGCAGTTTGAGAGAGATCGACAAAAATCAAAGGGGGGACAATGCAAGGGATCCACGCTCAAGGGTCGGGCTATTCTACATAATACGGATAGGCATATAGCCTTTTTCTTCTTACGATCCTATCGTTTCTGCTTCAGCGGAATATTCTGATTTGACTTTAGCTGCTTCGTCTGTATCTTCACATTACAGTGTCATGTGGATAGACGTGACATAACATGTGTTCATAGCAGTAGGTCCCATTTTAGGGTAATATACGTATTATAGAGTGGATGAAACTTTAACCACATCTTATCTAAATGTAACGAGAGTTTGAGCCCTATTGTCTTATCCTACCTCTCGACAATTATAAGTTCATAACATATGACATATTGTCCCCTTTACTTGTACATAACACATGGCCTAGGGGCCTTTTTCTCTTCTTGCTTAACATACAATGAGTATGAACTTTTTAAGACATAAGATTCTAAAGCTGAATTTATGTCTTATAAGACATAACCTGTACGGCTGTACCTAGTGATTCTTTTTAACACTAGGGGTAAATTTTTGTTCAATTTTTATTATTTAAAGTGCTAAAGAACAAAGATTAACGACCAAAATTAAAAATCACCCCAAAACAGGGGTATTCTTGCAAATGGCCCTTCAATAATTCAGTGTCCGCCTTGTGTTTGGTTGAATTTAACCTCCGTCTAAATAGAAATCAATCAGGGTTCAAGGGTTATAACTTATACCTTATGAGTTAAGACGTGAATTTCCCAAACTATAATTAAAATTGGAAGATTTCTTAAGAATCACATCACCATGCATTGCAGCTCAACCAATATACAACATTTAACTAGGTAAAATTTTGTAGTGATTGTGATTTTCTGTATATCCACTGACCAAAAAACAAAAAATCACAATTTCATTTAATTTTGCTTCAAGCTTATGTTGATTTGTGAAGAGTCTGGGAGAAGGGCTGTGCCTTTAAAGAATTGGAAGTCCTACACTAATTGAACAGTTATGGAC
>JAJOOH010001089.1:0-50889 GCA_029582605.1 Solanum gracilifrons
TTATTTTCATAAAACTCTTCCTTCATAATAAAAACCCACATCATATGATCATAACTTGAAAAATCATATGGTCTACATGGGTTCATGGGGAAATCATTATAAAATCGTATTAATTCATCAATTTATGCATAAGAGATCATGATTCAATTATTTAAATCAATAATCAAAAGAACCCATTACAATTGATGAAAACCCTAACTCAATTGGGGATTTTCAACTTTGAAAATAGGAGAATTTGGGAACTCCATGAATGGAATGAATCCATGGATGAAAACTATCATACCTTGAAGCCAATTTCTAATCTTCAATGAAGGAATTGAGACTTGACTTATAACCCTTAGTTGAAACCTTCTTCTTCAAGCTTTCTAGAGAGAAAAATATTTGAGAGTTTTTATTTTTTGGTGAATTTGAAGAGAATGAACTAATTTGGGGGTTGGAACCACTTATATCGGGGTCTTAGTGAAGGGTAAAATGACGTAGTATAGAGATAAAATAATTAGAAAAAGACCTAACTGCCCTTAAGCTTTACTGCCAAACCACCACCTACGGCCCCTAGTCGATGGACAATGGACTAACCAATAGTCCGTCTTGCACAGCCGTTGACTATGGTCCAAAAAAAATTATGGGCCATTGAACCATAGACATCCAATCACATACCGTGGTCTGACCAATGGTCTGGTTGTAAGGTCGTGGTTCTAACCTTAATGATAAGCTTGGGGAGTGACATCCACTAGCCGGTAGTGGCCCTCGTGGGTTGGCACCTACAGCTTCTTAAAAGTGCTATCTTGTCCTCTTTTTGATCTGGGGTGTTACAATAACCTGGCTATACAACTCACCCCACAGGTCTGCAAGCCTCTAAGAGTAATAAAGTTTTTTTGGGATTGGGCCCCAAACTACCAAAAACTATATACAACAAAAGTGAACAAGCATGCAAAATTTCACAGCCACGGAAGAAAAGGGGTAACCAGCATGCTGGAACTTAATTGATCTGCTAGGGAGGTCTACTGAGTCGTTTGTCAGGACCTCCAATCATGAATGTAGCACCCCCAGGCAATGGCACTACCACAAAAATAACTTTTAGCAGCAATAAATTGACACATTAATAATTAGTGTTAAAGTCTTTACAAGAATTAGTTAAGTGATATTAGATCTAATATCGCTAAAGGCTTTAGGTACTTATACAAATAGTGCTAATTGCCTCTAAAAATACATGTTTAGCAGTAATTGAGCTATTGTCGTTAATTAAATGCCGCTAACGATTTTTTTTTATGTAGTGTGGCGCTTTAGTATGAAATAATATACAGAGTATGAAACGCAATAGACTAAAAAAGTAGGTATCATAAAATATTGAAAGTAATCCAATAAGTGAACCAAGAGTAAGATAAGCATATTGGCCTGCTCCTGAATCTAAACATACAAAAGTAATAAAACAACAACCTAGGCCCCCATAAGCTTAGAAAGTGCTAATTAAATCTATATACCCCAATTGGTAGTCCCCCTAGCCCCATTGGTAGTCACAGAGTCCTCTTAGGCATCAATATAGCCCCGTAGGCAGCCACATAGGCCTCTTGGGCATCAATATATCCCCGTAGGAAGTCACATATCCCACTTAGGCATCAAATAGTCAAGTAAGCATAAAATTCATAGCCCTCATAGGCAAACACATAGCCTAGTAGGCAAAGATCACATAACCATCTTTTGCAACAAACATAATTCCATAGGAAAATGTCACATAGCCATCTTAGGATACAACATAGGCCTAGTAGCAAAGGTCAAAAATCCATATTTTGCAAGAACATAGCCTCATAGGCAAAGATCGCATATCCCTCTTAGGCAACAACATATCCCCGTACGTAAATATTACATATCTTTCTTAGGCAACAACATAGCCCCACAAACAAAGGTCACTTAGACCCTTAGGCAACAACATTTCCCCGTTGACAAAGATTACATAGCCCTCTTAAGAAACAACATTACCCCACAGTCAAAGATCACAAGCCTACAACTAACCACAATCACCCCAATGGCAATAACAAATAATCAAATAGGCTAAACGCGAGGACTTTAGTTACAAGCCACCTAAAAAAAAATTCTCTAAGTCGTGCCCAACATAGGGCCACTACTAACAGAATATGAGTCTCGGGAAGGGAACGAATATAACCACTTGATCAGAAAACCACTAACAATTATGTCTACGAGTACATCAGTGAGAACAACCCTATTATATTGATCCTATGATTTAAGGAAACATGTCCAAAGAAGGGAATAACCTTAACATACCTTTCAACGAAAGCATCAAAGGTGTCTGTATGAAACTTGACCTACTTGTCATAATGCAACAATTTCTATAATCAACAAGGCTTGGCAATATTTATCAATAACTACTACAAAATACTCGATAATAACCTGTTATCTCGCTGCCACAACACACATGAAAATATGCCCCAAAATAGATGGGGGGAAATTTTACCTTTATGACGAGCTTGCTATGTAAAGCAACTTCTGTTAAACTTCAGAATTTATATGAATTTTGGTTGATTTTTCTGAGTTAAAATGAAGCTAAAACAACTTATATACAACTTATCCAACATAGGGGCTAGAGACCCACCTTAACGTGCCTACTTGCATTGTCTTCCAGAAAGACAAATATCTCTATTCTGAAGTTGTATGGATGAATGGTTTAGTACACTGGAAACTATACTTGTACACCTTCAATTCTATAGATCCTGGTCCTTTTAAATTTTTATAGATAGATTAGGAGAAAAACTCTAAGACATTTGACCTAAATTTCAGAGAAATCTTTAAAACAAAAGTTGTGATAACTTTCACCAACTTATTTGACTTTGAAACGTTAGATACGACCCATGAACAATTAAAATATGACATACCACATCCTTCTTTACTGATTAATCACTCTTAGTATTTCCATGATGGTACGAGTTAATTTAGGCATATTGAAAGGGCGGGATGTTACATCCCCCCCCCCCCCCCTAGAATCATTCATCTTTGAATGAAAAATTTGAGTCACATGGTTAAGTCCTTAGGAGTTGCTGAAATTTTGGCATAGTCTCTTCTATATACGAGAATATCTAGTAACCTAAAAAACAAAAAATTCCAACCTAGGTATCTTATAGAATGACACAATTAGATAATCATAATAGCTCCATGATAGTACTGTGAGAAAAATACAACAACAATAATATTAATAAGCATCAATATAAAGACCGAGTAGGTATGCTACCTAATTGTACTAATTAAACTGATATTCCATCACCCTCGGGTATGAAACAACTGATGATGTTTGGACCTCATGACATCATATGCTTCCCATGTCACCTCTTTCCTATTCTTATTTCTCCACAATACTTTAATTGAAGCCACATCTTTTGTCCTCAATATTTGGACCTATCCATCTAATATGGCAATTAAAGTTTCCTCATAGGACAACTCCTCTATGATTTTAACATCCTCAATTAGAATAACCCAAGAAGGGTCAACTATGAACATTTAAAGCATTGATACAAGGAAAATTGTATGAACGAATTCTATCCCCAAATGCAACTCTAACTCATAAGCCATTTGTTCCTAGTGGTACCCTAAACATGAATTATATTTGGAAAAACATTAGGCATCCCAGAGATGGAAAGAAGCATGATGCTTATTGTGACCAATGACACTAACCTATAATATGAGTGTCTAAGATCGTCGATAGTGTTGTAACCCAACTAATGGTTGGGGTCGTCTCCCGAGGGAGTGGTTTTGAGAATTGATAGAAAAATAAAATTAAGCTCTAACTAGTCGTAGCTAAAGACATTAACAAACAAAAACATGGTAAATTAAAGGGGGTGACACGAAAGTGTCAAATATAAATTGGGGGTTTTGACACAAGTAGTAAAAATAGAAAAAATTAACAAGAAAATCAAGTATAGGGAATTGTTCTTAGAGTGTGACCGCAATACAAGTTGAGATAAATCGTTGGGTACATGCTTTCAATAGGAAATTTGAAAGATAATATTGACAAGGCTAAGCTTTAGATGGAAATAAGTTCCCTCTCGAGCAACTTACCCCATTACAAATGGGTTCCTCTCGAACACCCATTTGCCGTATGAAGACCAGCCTACGCCTTACCCCACTCACTCTCTCGATCTGAGTGTTAGGATATGGGACTAGGGCTCTCCCTCTCGGGCTGAACCTCATGTCGACTCACTCCTTAGGCCATCAGGCTAGTGGTCTTGGTTTCACAACCTCCCTCTCGGGCAAGCCGAAAACACATGGGTGGTTTTGTATTTGCAACTACAAACCCATTAAGTTAAACCTAAACCACTAGGTGATATCACCATTAAAATACATCTACCCTATCAGCAAGCAAGACCCAACAACAATATCAACATATATTTGCTAAATCACACCCCAAGAATGGAGGTTTGTAGCCACACATCAAGAAATAACAAAATACACCTAAAATGGTACTAAAATCAAATGGGTATAAGAAATTAAACATTGATTTAAGCAAAGGAGGATGAATGGAGAAGACCCACTTCCAACTTGGGGAAGATGAAATCCTTCTCTCTTAAAGTCTCCGACAAAACCCTCTCCAAACTTGAGAGAAAATATATAAAAATGTACTATTCTATTCTGAAAATAAATATAATGCTTCGGAACTTGTAAAATTAATAAAGAATTTAGTATTTATAGCCATAAAAAATTAGTGCAGGCTGATAGTTCAGCGAGGTTAGTCGAGTTCACCGAATGACTCGGCGACTCGCCCTTCTTCTATCTTATCGCCGTTGAGTGCTTGCCTATAATATCTTCACGTTTTAGACCGTTGGGTGGTATAGTACTGCTTCACAGAACTATTCGGCGAAGCGCCGACTGCTCCTTTCATCGCCTTTTTTATCCTTTTCCTTTAGGGCTTCGCATACTGAAACAAAGAGTGGAGTCTTTCCTTTCGGCCAATCGCCAAAGGTTCTTGGCGATGCTCATGCTTCAGCTTCTTCGTTCTTTTCAGCCTTTTTGTTCCTTTTTGCGTCTAAGTGTCCATGCTTCCACTCAAACTTCAAATACCTGAAACTTAAGAGTTTTTATCAGATATTGAGACAAAATAAGGATTCGAGGACACTATCTCTATCAAAATAAAGCCCTAAATGAGTCCAATTTGTGGACTCATCAAAAACCCAGCAATCTTTGATAGTTTATATGTTTCCTTTATAGTTACCATATTTATTTTTTGTAGTCTATACACTTCCATAATGAGTCATCTTTTTTCCCTCTTGAATAACAATGGTGCATCGCACGGTGGTGCACTAGACCTAATTAAAATCTCACCCATGAAGGGTTTAATGAGGTTTGGGAAGAAAGGGAAACTTAGTCCCCATTTTGTAGGCCCATTCCAAATTTTGAGATGTCTTGGTAAGGTTGCATATGAGCTTGATTTGCCAAATGAGTTGGCATCGGTGCATTCGGTTTTCCATGTCTCTATGTTGAATAAATGTATTAGAGATCCAATATCCACAGTTTTCTTAGAGGGTTTGGAGGTTAAAAAGAATCTTGCTTATGAAGAGGTTCTGATTGACATTTTAGACCGGCAAGTCAAAAAGTTGAGAAAAAAGGAAGTTGCCTCCGTGAAGGTGTTATGGAGGAATCATTTAGTTAAGGGTGCTACTTTGGTGATCGAGGCCGATATGATGTACCGATATCCTCATCTTTTCCTTCTACTCTTATTCCAGCTTGAGGGAATGTGTTCCTCTTGGTTGCTCTATGTTTTGGGAGTCATGTGTGCTTTATGTGTTTTCCATGATTTCCTTATGTTATGCATGTTCATGAAATAACTTAAGTTTTGAAAGAAATGACTAATATGATTTATTCTCCTCTTGTTGTTGTGCATTGAGTATGATTTGCCTATAGACTTCATGATATGATTATTGAATATGCATTAGATGTGTTTTTGTGAATGAATTGCATAAAGGTTCCATGAGGTTGTGTTGAGCATGTTGTCAGCTTGGAGAAGGAAGTTCCTCCTTGAACATGAGAAATTTTGAGAATTCATGCATATCGGGCTGCTAGATGTAGTTCCTACTTCATTTTTATGCATTTGAGTATGATGAGTTTGGAATTGATGTTTTCTTCTTATTTATGTGCATTGCATGCATAATAGGATGATAGAGTTAGTTCACCCCTCTTTTGATGTTTTGACAACGTCTTAGCTTGGAGTCAATAGTTCCTCATTGGTTACATGCATTGCCTTGTTAGGTTGGGTTGTAGTTCCTCTCTTACTATTTTAGAAGAAGTTTGAATCTCATTCAAGGACAAATGATCCCAAGGGGGAGATATTGTAACACCCCATATCCAAAAAAGGGTAACGAACAAAAAAACATCATAACCTACAGATGCCATCCATAAGGACCACAGAAGGTTCGTAGGTTGATCCACAGACCGTAGGTGGGGTCCGTGAATTGGCCACCCAAAAAGTTGTCCAACCTTAGGACTACGACTTGACCTACGGATCGTAGGTTGTTCCACGGTCCGTGGGCTAGGGTCGTGGTTCGAACCCCCTAAAATCAAGTCCCAGACCACCCAACCATGAACATAGAGGATGAACCATTGGTCCACCTATAGTCTGTCGATGGTGAGTCGTAGGTTAGAGTTGGCAGTTATGTTTCAGGGGTAGTTGGGTCTTTTCCTAATTAATTAATTCATATACTATGTCCTTTTGCCTATATTTAGAACCCATATAAGCCTTTTTACCCCCAAATTCACCCCATTTAATTCATTCTTCCAAATTCCCCGAACGAAATCAAATATCCTCCCAAATATTCTCTCTCTAGAAAACTTAAAGAATAAGAAGATTCTACCTAGAGTTTCAAGCTAAGGGCTCAATTCCTCCATTGAAGATTAGCAATTGGACTTGAGATATGATAGTTTTCATCCATGAATCTTTTTCATTCATGGAGTCCCCTAATTCTTCTATTTCAAATGGTAGAATTCTCTAATTACCTAGGGTTTCTTCAATTACCACGGGTTGTTTTGATTATTGATCTTCATGATTGAATTATGTTTAGATATGCATGAATTGATGATTTTCAATGCTTTTATGATATTTTCCCTATGAACCCATGTTTTTCCAAAGTGTGATCTTATAATGTGGGTTGTTGATTATGAAAAAGGAGTTTTATGATCTAAAGCATCAATTGATAGAATTACATGAATTTATGATAAAATCCCTATCTAATGCTTGAATTCTAGATTAGGCGATTGAAAGTAATCCTTGAACCTTGAAAGGGTAAAGTATGAGTTTATGCATGATCTTATCAAAACTATGTAAATACTAAGGGTGCTTTAAGAGTAAAGTGCCAAATGATGATGATTTATGATGTGTTGTAAAAGGCTATTCTCATAAACACATACTAGCATGATGTGAAAGGTTTTCTCACATAGAAAGGATTCTTAGGTTGAAAGGATTTTCTTACCCAATTGAATCAATAATAAGAGCTATCATAATGAAGTAGCTTGGATTGACAAGTTAACATGTCTTTCCATGGATAATGAGAATAAGTAAGGAAATACTATTATGTTAGAGTTATGCTTAGCACCGAGTGGATATTGACATTGAAATGGAAGCTCTCCCGTTAGTAGAGGTCAGGTTTCTAGAAGAAGTCTCATGAGATGGAAGCTCTCCGGTTAGTAGAAGTTGGGTTTCTAGTAGCATTCTCCTTATCCCATAAACTATGTGCCCTCATAGGATGATTAGCTAGTGGGTCCACTTAAGCTAGAGGTTCATGGTTCTACCTTAGGCAAATAGAGCAACCTTTTATGGTGTGGGAGACACCGGGGGATCATATTATAGCTCACATGGTCTCTATATCGGTTAAGGCTAATTTTTCCACAACAAGATGATTAATGAACTAAGGTTACTTAAAGTAGTATCTCATATGTTATCAAAGTTTCAAAGATTTTTTAGTTTGCATTGACCATGATGTTACGATTTACGTTTTCTAACTCTCTATATCATGTTTGAATGGATCAATTGCATGTCATGAAATGAAATGTCCTTTTTAGCATGTTTTAAATGTTTTTATGCATATCTATAATACTTATTGCATTTTTGTACTAACGCATACTCTTGTCTACATTCTTCCAAATGTACGGTCTGACGTGCAAGGTTCCCATTTTAGTGGCTAGAGCTTGGACTTTGATTCTTCCCTGAGCTTGGTGAGTCGTCATAGTTTGAGGATGGATTACTTTCATTTTATTTTCTCTTTTGTATTTTTATTTTTGGAAATGATGTATAGGCTAGGCCCAATTTCATTCGAATGTAATAGATGGTTACGATGAGACATGGGTTTAGACTTCCGCTTTTATATAAAACTATTTTGGTCTTAAATGTTGTTTTACCCTTTATTGTTCTATTACTTTATGCTATGGTATGCTAAGCGGCTTGTATGGAGTCCTTCGGTGTTCTATACGCCATGTTACATCTAGGGGGTACCCCTGGGTCGTGACAGATGTCGTCAGAAATAGACCTCTCTCCCCTTCCCAGTTTTGGTCACACAGTTGTGTGGGGCTGTAGGAGTGCCTTATCGGGAGAGGTCAGATGTCAAGACCACCACTGCTTCCTCCAATAATATATAGAGGATTGAAGCAAATTATTTGAAAGATGATGCGATGCGGAGAAATCCACAACCACTAGACACTACCCCTATGGTAGATACCATTGCCTTGAGTGATACTGGTTAGCCCGGTCCTTCTGAAGAGACATCACGTACCATTCAACCTTCATTTTTACCTTCTACCTCCACATCTGAAGCACTTGCCCCTGTATAATGACATCCCTTGACCCAAGAATTGATCTACCAAATGGAAACCTTGCCCATTCGACAGATCTGAGAGAGTCTAGGTTAGAGAGTGGGATGTCCGTGTTTGTTGAGAGGGTTGATGAGAATGCATTACTTTTGTTGAGGGACCAGATAGTGCAGTTCTAGAACATGTTATCATCATATGGGAGAGGTTAGACAACCTTACTACTTGGGCGAAGGTGAGGGAGAAGAGTGAGGGTTCCTCCATTGAATTAAATAAGATGACGGGAAAGATTAGTACTCTAAGGGAAAATATGGACCAACTGAGGTCTACCAATATTTTAATGTTTTGGGGTGGCGTCCCCTTACCTGATGTTCCTGAAGTAGTCCCTTCTTTCAAGACGAGAGTAGATGCACCTAGTGGTGTGGCCGAGCATCCTGTTGATGGTACTGATGAGGCTGGTGATGAGAAGAAAGAGGAGACTGATGAGGATGAGTTCTTGCAAGAGTATGAGTTGTATACTTTTGAGACGCTGACAGAGTTTTAAGCTATATAGGAGACTATAGTGCATGCCATGTTTGAGAGATCTCGTTTAGATACTTCAACAATGGGCACTATAGAGTTTCTTCGACTTCCACCATTACTTCTAAAGATTTGTCAGGCGCTGCTGCCCCGATTGATACTACCATGTTGATTGTTGCTCCTATTTTGTTGTGCACCGATACCTGATATGATTCCATCCCTTTCAAGAATCCCGATCAGAGCAGATCACAAGAATAACCCGTTAGAGGGATCTCTATGTAACTTCTCTCTTGTACATATATTTTTATCGCATTGAGAACACTGTTATTTTGTTTTGGTGGGGTGACAGCACTTGTGCCAATATTTCCCTTTTAATTATATTTTATTATTTTTCAAGTTTACTTTTAAGACATTTGTAGTTTTTTTATATTTTGAGTTTTGGTTATAATAGTTGATGGTTTGATTGATTTTCTCTCTCTCTCTACTCTTTAACCTATTAGTTTGGTAGTTATTGAAATTATTGAGTTTTCATTGCTGATATTCGAGGATCGATGTGTTGAATATTTATGTCATGGATAGTTCTTATATAAGGGCTCATAAGTTGGAATGTCAAAAAGGGAAGAAAAATGCAGAATTTCCCTTGAAGAAGTGGTCTACGAGTCCAACCTATAGACCATAGGAAGTCCAAATGGCCGTAGGAAGTGAACCGTAGAACCCAGTTTAGGTTTTGGTATTTTGAGTTTCTGAAGCTTGACCTGTGAATGAATCGGATGAACCATAAGTGACTTTCGTAGAAGGTATTGAGATATTTGATTCCGGTTCTTTGTTCCATGGAGTGATTTGATGGGTTGTCGTTTGGTCTACGGGTCGTAGGACGGGTATTGTAGAAAAGGTTCAAACTTGGTGAGATTTTTTACCAAAAGTTGAGTTGTATGGATGGGGTCTACTATAACATCTAGGATATGGAAAAAAAGGAAAATGCAATTTTTGGGCTGGTGTCTGTGTCTACGGGTCCAACTTACGGCCGTAAATGGCAACTGTAGATAAAAGGAAAATGAAATTTTCAAAACAAGCCCCAACACATTTTTTACGATTTAACGGAACGGTTTGTCGTTCCTATTACAAGTCATAGGTAGGTCTCGTATGTTACCCCAGAATTAGTGAAATTTAAAAGCTCAAAGTTGGGTTCTAGGGATGGCATGTACAAATTGTAGGAAGAACTACGAACTGTACCTTGGATCCATTGAAAGTGGGTCAATTTTAGGATCCTTGTAACCTATCCATAATTGACTAGTAGCCCCTCAAGTTCTGGTTGACCTATTTGTCGAGCATGTGACAAATGCAGAGTTTAGGCTACTTTCCAAGTGTTGGCTCAAGCCATCACGGTTTAAGCCAATAGGGAGGTTGTGGTCCTTATGAACCCCAATGTGGTTACAATGGCAGTTACAGTGAGAGACTTCGCTACAATAAATCCTCCAAAGTTTCATGGTTCCAATATTGAGGAAGATCATCAAGAGTTCTTTGATGATGTGTTAATAATAATGGGATTGACGCTAGTGGAAAAGGCGAAATTGCCCGCATATCATCTTAACGATGTTGCTCAAGTTTAGTTCAACTAATGGAAGGAAGAGAGGGGGGCTGATGTGGGTCCTCTAGATTAGCTCTTTATGGTCAAAGGTGTAGATCTCTCATAGGATGGTTTAAGGTGGGTGAGGTTGCCTTGATAGGGCTCAAGTTAGTTAATGAGGCTATTGAGAAGATTCGACTCATTAGAGAGAGGTTGAGAACGGCCCAAAGTCGACAAAAGTCTTATTCCAATGTTAGAAGGACAAACCTTGAATTTAATGTGCATGATTGGGTTTACTTGAAAATCTCACCCAATGAAGGGTGTAATGAGGTTTGGTAAGAAAGGGAAACTTAGTCCCCAATTTGTAGACCCATATCAAATTTTGAGGCATGTTGGTAAGGTTGCATATGAGCATGATTTTCCAATTGAGTTAGCATCGGTGCATCCGGTTTTCCATGTCTCAATGTTGAAAAAATGTGTTGGAGATCCGACATCCATAAATCTCCTGGAAGGGTTAGAAGTGAAAAAGAACCTTTCTTATGAAGAAGTTCCGGTCGAGATCTTAGACCGGCAGGTTAAGAGATGGAGGAACAAAGAGGGTTCTTCCGTTAAGGTGTTATGGAGAAACCATCTAGTTAAGGGTGCTACTTGGGAGGCTGAGGAACATATGATGTCCCGGTATCCTCATCTTTTTCCTGCAATTGTAGCTTGAGGTAATGAGTTCCTCTTGGTTTGCTTATGTTTGAAGTCCTGTGTGTTTTATGTGTTTCCCTGATTTCCTTAAATTTGCATGTTCATGAAAAACTTAAGTTTTACAAAGAATTGGCTTTTATGATATAATTTCCTCATGTTGTTGAGTATTGAGTATGAGTTTCTTATAGACTTCATAAGATGAGTTGTAGAACATGCCTTGACTTCGAGTTGAGATCCCCTCCTTGAAATTGTGCTTTTTGAGATTGAATTGCATATGAGCTCAATGAGATTGTGTTGAGCATTGCTTTTGAGTTGGAGATGATAGTTCCTCCTTGAACATGAGAGACGTTAAGATTTCATGCATATTGGGCTATTAGATGTAGTTCCTACTCACTTATGGTGCATTGAGTATGTTTAGTTTTGAGATGAAGTTCCTCTTTAGTTGTGTGTATTTAGATGGCTTTCATGCATGATGGGCTGCTAGTCTTGAATCTTTTGCCTAGAAACGTGCTTCAAATCTCATTCGAGGACGAATGATTCCATGGGGGATTTAATATAACACCCCGTAGCCTAAAGACGAAAGCTTAGCAACTTGTTGAAATTACTAGGTGTTACCCACGAGGGCCAACCACGCCCTGTGGTTAGACCCACGCCCCGTAGGTGGGTTTCGTGGATGGAGCACTTTAGCAACTGCTTAAGGTAGAACCACAGCCAGGACCCACACCCTATGGATGGGTCCACGGGCCGTGGTTAGGGGAACCACTGATGGCCAAAAATCTCTAACCACGAACTATGCTTGACTAGGACGGATCGTAGGTCCATCCACGGTCCGTTAGTCGTGGTCTCGTGGGTCAGGCCTAACAACTATTTTTAGGGGCTTAAAGGTCTTTTTCGGTTTTAATTAAATCAATGTGGTGTAATTTTGCTTAACCTAGACTAGTTACAAGGATTTTATACCCCTAAACTCAATGAATTAAGTCATTCTCTCAAATCACAAAAGAAAACCCAAAACTCCTCTCAAATATTCTCTCTCTAGAAGTTGGAAGAAGAAAAAAGAATTAGAGCTAGGTCAAGATCAAGTATCCCAATCTTCAAACTTTAGAGGGCATTGTGACTAAGGTATGATGGCATTTTATCCATGGGATCCTTCCTCCAATAGAGTACCCAAGAATTCCACAATTTGAAGAAGAATTCCCCCAATTCTAGTTAGGGTTTCTTCCAATGTTGTGGGTTATGATCTATGTTGATCCAATTGAGTGGATTATGATTTTTTTGATTGAATTGATAGACTTGCCTGTATTTAGGATGAAATTTCATGTACCCATGCCGATCCTATGATTTTAGGGATAAATTGCTATAGTTGGGTTTGATGCCATGAGAGGGAAACTCTATGGGTTAGATATATCCTTATAAGATTGATGAATTGTGATTAGAATTGCTTGATATTGAAGCATACATGATGAATAAGCTGTTAATTTCTTGAGAGTAAAGCATAGATGATGATCATGATCAGATGTAGTGATTTGAGAGTAAAACCTAGATCATGAATTGTTAATTATCGATGTTGTAGTATGGAAGGGATACTTCCTTTAATGAATTGATAAGCATGATTGAATGAATGTGAAAGTTTTAATCACATAAATGATTCTGGGTTGAACTAATTTCTCATCCTAAATGAATCTAGACTAAAAGGCTTAATGAATGATGAGTCTAGAGGCGTTTACCCGTGACCTCCATATGCAATGTTATGAGGTGATTCCCATACTCCTTAGATTTGAACAATAGGTGAGTCCCCCCGTTCCTACTATGATGAATGGACATGAAGACGAGTACCCATGCTCATTATTAAATGATGTGGAGGATAGTACCCGTGTCATATGAAGTGATTGTAGAGGTGAGTACCCGCAATCTAAAAGTAAGCAAGGCAAGAGGTGAATACCCATTAGCCTTTATAAGCTAGGCATTGAAGTGAATCCACATGTCATTGAAAGTAAGTATGGCTAATGTGATTATGCTATGAAGTTTATTTGTTAGAGTGTTGATAGATATGCTTTCCATGATGTAATCTTAACTAGAGGCAGATGACGTAACTCTTGTCTAAGGATAAGTTAGGCTACTTTAGGGAGTATTCATCTTTCATTATGATAATTATTATATCTTGATTATGATTATGCCTTATGTCTTATGTTCACTAATGCTTATGATTATATTGTTTATGCTAGCCATCATATATAGTACTTGATTAGTACTAACGTATACTCTTTCCTACATTCTTATCAAATGTACGGTCCGGCGACATTGATTCTCACACTCGTGGCTAGCTTCTTTGTTGATCAGGGAAGTGAAGTTTTGGTGAGTCTTCATTGTGTTCGAGGATGTGATCACCACTCTCCTTTATGTTCTTTCTCTTTTATGACTTGGACTATTGTATGGGTTGTGACCAAAGATTTTGTTCATGTTGCTTAGATAGTTTGAGACAATGCTGTTAGAATTCTGCTCATTTTATAAAAGACTTTGATTGTATTGAAAAGTTTTAAAATCCCCTCATGTCTATTACTTTATTATTGATATGCTAAGTGGCTTAAATGAGGCCTCTCGGGATCTTATACACCTTATTACATCAGGGGGCTACCCCTGGGTCCTGACAAAATGGAAGCTATTATTATAAGCAAATTCTATCAAGGGCAATTGGTCATTCCAATTTCCCTTGAAATCTATCACGCAAGCCATCAACATGTCTTCCAATGTTTGGATTGTTCTTTCCGCTTGCCCATCTGTATAGGGTTGAAAAGTTGTGCTAAGCTTAACCGGTGCCAAGACGCTTTTGGAAAGACTTCCAAAACTGTGAAGTCAACTGAGTAACTCTATCGGAGATAATGGACAACAACACTCAATGTAACCTTACCATCTCACTTAAATATAGCTTAGCATAATCTTCCATCGTATAGGAAACATTGACGGGAATGAAATGGGCCCACTTCATCATTCGGTCTACTATATCCCAAATAGAACCATATTGATGTCGAGTCCGTGGGAACCCTACTATGAAGTCCATATTCCAATCTTCCCGCTTCCAAGTAGGAATGCTTATACCTTGGGATAAACCTCCCGGTTTCTAATGCTCAACCTTCACTTGTTGGAAATTAACACACTTAGCCACGAATCCCATAATATCAATTTTCATCCCATTCCACCAATAGAACTCCCGCAAATCATTGTACATCTTTGTGGCTCCCGGGTGAATAGAATACCGAGAACTATGGGCTTATGATAAGATCTATTCCCTCAAGTCATCAACATTTGGAAAACACAAACGACCTTGGTACCTTAGGACACCATCTCCCCCTTGGGAGAAAGCCTCTAAGGACTTCTCTAGAACTGCCTATTTAAATTCAACTAAGGTCGGATCAAGACATTGATTTGTTTTAACATTAGCCACGAAAGATGATTCAGAACCATTATTGACCATAATAACACCCTTGCTGAAATCCACTAGATGAACTCCCAATCAGGCCTACCTATGAACATCTCGAACCAACTCTTTTCTCTCATCATGAACATGTGCAACAATACACATGAGCAACTGAATAAGAGCATCCGCCACCACATTTGCTTTACAGGGGTGATAGAGAACACTCATTTCATAATCTTTCAATAACCTAACCCACCTTCTTTTGCAAAGATTCAGATCTTTTTGGGTGAACACTGATGAGTCCACGAATTGGACTCATTTAGGGCTTTATTTTAATAGATTTAGTGTCCTCAAATGCATATTTTGCACCAAAAACTGATGTAAATCCTTTATTTTCATGTATTTGGATTGAGAAACAAAGCATGGACACTAATGAGCAAAAATGAACAAGGCAGCAGAAAGAACGAAGGAAAGAAGGCATGATGATCGCCTAACCCATTGGGCGAGTCGCCGAATGGCCATGATCTAACCTAAAGTTACAGTATGCCATGCCCTGAAGGAGAAAATCAAGTCGGTGATAGAAAGAAGTAGTTGGTGAGTCGCCGAACGGTTTCGCGATGTAGTGCTACATCGCCCAAAGTTACAGAACTTGAAGATGATGAAGGCCAAAGAAAAAAGGTGATGGAATTGACCAAAGGGCGGATCGCCGAGTGGATCGGTGATCCCAACTTATTGCATCGAATAGTCTTTCGCAGCATATTTTTGGAGACTATAAATTCATTTTAAATTCTTAGATTAGGGGAGTTTTCATAGTATCTAATTTTATCAATCAGTTTTTGAAATTTTAGAATTGAGAGTATTCAGACAATATTTTCCTTATCTTTGAAGATTTAAAAATTTCCATTTTCGAGAAATTAGAAGTGGGTCTTTCAGATTGTTCAACCTTTACCTTTGTAAAGACGAAGTTAATCTTACTCAGTTGGTGGAAACACAATTTTGTAACGATTTTTATCTTTTTATGATGTCTAGCTAAAACCCCAATTCTTGGGGTGTGATTATGTGAATATGGGTTTATTTAGTTGTTGGGTATTGCTAATTGATAGTTTAAATGTTGTTTAAAAGTTATCTCAATCAGTAATTGTGTTTTAATTTAAAGGGTTGTAGTAGCAAATGCAACTCTACCGTCTTGTTTTTGGCTTGCTCGAGAGAGTGGTTTTAAAACCAAGGTTACTGATTTGATGGTCTGTGGGTATTGGGTTTTCATGGGTTCAGCTCGAGAGAGTGAATCCTAAACCCTTTTCCAGACATTCAGCTCAAGAGAGTGAATGGACTAAAGCATATGATGTTCTTAATTGCTGCTTATTGGTGTTTGAGAGAAACCAATTTGATTCAGGGTAAACTGTTCGATAGAATGTTTATCCCCACTAAAGTCTAGCTTATTCACTGATTTATAGCTATTTACTATTAGTTACAGTTACCCATTTGTATACCTTAGCTTATAATCCAATCACATCCCAAAAACCCGTCTCATTACTTTATTACTTTTGTTATTTGCTGTTATTGTAGTTGATAATTGCAATCAAACACCCCATAATTGACACTTGTGTCACTTTTAATTTGAACTATGCTTTTATTCGTAAATGTTTTTACGTATGATTGAATTGAACATATTTGTACTTGGCTTTTGAATCTTAAGCACGTACCATTCCCTGTGGGATTCGACCCCAACTCACTTAGTTAGGTAATATTACTAAGTAACGATCGTTGACATTTAGAGTTGGAAGAAGTGTCCTAATACGTTAAACCAAAAT
Organism: Solanum gracilifrons; assembly: GCA_029582605.1. Lineage (NCBI taxonomy): Eukaryota > Viridiplantae > Streptophyta > Magnoliopsida > Solanales > Solanaceae > Solanum > Solanum gracilifrons. The sequence goes on from JAJOOH010001089.1 coordinate 16,799, forward strand.
GGCGATGCTTCAAGGGAGTGGTATTGTTTAAGATTCTTTAGTTTAGTTGAATTGTGTTCTTGTTAGTCATAGTTGAAGTTACTTAATTCTAGTTTTGTTTTGCTTGTTTGTGTTTAAACATGAAGTATGAGTGTGAACGGCAGCAATGGTAGCCAAGTAGGCCACTAAGATGACATCGAAAACCTCTACGATGTCAACGAGCCTAATGCTAATGACCCCCATCTTATGGGTGGTATTGGTGCCATTCGCTTCCCTCCGACCGAAGGGAATGCGGTGCTCCACATCACAAGTATTGTGTTGCAGCTCTTGCTATTGAAAGGGTTGTTCAGTGGTTTGGCTCATGAGGATCCCCATGAGCATATTAAAAACTTTGTGGATGTATGCATACCATTCTCCTTCAAGAACATATCCTAAGTGTCAGTCCGATTGAAGTTGTTCCCGTTCTCTTTGATGGGAGAAGCATGTAAGTGGTTGGCTGAATCGCCACGTAAATCAATCACTTTGTGGGAGTATGTGAACTTCGCTTGAACACCTTTTGAGCCTTACCCTTTTCTTGGAAGAAATTTGATGAAATTGTGACCTTTCTTGATCCATTACCCTTAATCCACATGATTTGTGGTTTGTGTGAATAGAGTTGGAGATGTGGTGAAAAGAGAATGTAAATCAAAAAGTGCAAGGAAGTCTCCTTTGACCCATGGTTTTGAGAGATAAATAAAAAAATGAAAAAAGTTGTAGAATAAAGTTGTGAAAATGCAAAAAGAAATGGGGTGTCCAACCGTCCATGTAAGATGAATAATGGGGTGACCTGTGAGTACAAATGAGAATGATGAAGAAAAAGAAAGAAACTGTTGTTCCTACCACATTTCATGAGGATTACAACCATTGAGCCTAAATGACCATACATTTACACTCAGCCCCGTTACAAGCCTTGAAAAGACATTTTTGATCTTGAGTGAGCTGAAACAAGTGTTGATTGGAAAATAAGGGCAAACCTATGGGTGAAGTCATGCATAGGGTTCATCTTTGTGAGTGAGAGTGTCGATTTGATTCCGGAGCTTTAACTTATTGAACCATTGTGTGTGAATATGGAATCATTCTTTGTGTGAGAGCATTTGAGTACCTTTGTTGAGCTTGAACTTGCATTTGAAGCAAGTATTGTGAACTTGAGAGTCTTTGATAATGGTTAGTCACAACTTGATTCTTTGAGTGAACAATTGATCCTTGCATGAGTAAGTTGAATCTTTTTGTGTGCATTCTTGATTGAGTCTTGTGTAGCACTATTTGAGACATCTTTTTAGAACTTCTGAACTTGAGTTTTACTTGAGGACAAACAAAGGTTTAAGTTGGGGGTGTTGAAGAGTCCACGGTTTGGACTCATTTAGGACTTTATTTTAATAGATTTAGTGTCCTCAAATGCATATTTTGCGCCAATAACTGATGTAAATTCTTGATTTTCAGGTATTTGGATTGGGGAAGAAAGCATGGACACCAATGAGCAAAAAGGAATAAGGCAGAAGAAAAGAAGACCTTATAATCGCCGAACCCATTAGACGAGTCGCCGAATGGCCATGATCTCGCCTAAAGTTACAGTGTGCCAAGCCCCAAAGAAGAAAATCAAGTCAGCGATAGAAATGAGCAGTCGGTGAATCGCCGAACGGTTCTCCAATGCAGTGCTATATCGTTCAAAGTTACAGAACTTTAAGATGCTGAAGGCCAAAGCAAAAAGGCGATTGAATTGACCAAAGGGCGGATCGCCGAGTGGATAGGCGATCCCGACTTATTGCGCCGAATGTTCCTTTGCAACATATTTTTGCCGACTATACATACATTTTTAAATTCTTATTTTAGGGGAGTTTTCATAGTATCTAATTTTATTAATCAGTTTTTGAAGTTTTAGAACTGGGAGTATTGAGACAATATTTTCCTTAGCTTTCAAGATTTGAAAATTTCCATTTTCGAGAAATTGGAAGTTGGTCTTTGACATTCTTCAACCTTTACCTTTGTAAAGACAACCCAGTTGATGGAAACACAATTTGGTAACGATTTTTATGTTTTTATGATGTCTAGCTAAAACCCCAATTTTTGGGGTGTGATTACATGATTATGGATTGATTTAGCTGCTAGGTATTGTTAATTGATAATTTAAATGCTGTTTAAAAGTGATTTCAATCAGTAATTGTGTCTTAATTTAAAGGGTTTTAGTTGCAAATGCAGCTCTACCTTCGTGTTTTTGGATTGCTCGAGAGAGAGGTTTTAAAACCAAGGTTACTGATTTGATGGTCTGTGGGTATTGGGTTGTCATGGGTTCAGCTCGAGAGAGTAAATCCTAAACCGTTTTCCCCACATTTAGCTCGAGAGAGTAAATGGACTAAAGTGTAGATTGTTCTTAATTGCTGCTTATTGGTGTTCGAGAGAAACCAATTTGATTCGGGGTGAACTGTTCGAGAGAAAGCTTATCCCCACTAAAGTCTAGCTTATTCACTGATTTACAGCTATTTACTATCAGTTGCAATACCCATTTGTCTACCTTAGCCTATAATCCAATCACATCCCAAGAACCAGTTTCATTACTTGTTTACTTGTGTTATTTGTTGCTGCTGTAGTTGATAATTGCAATCAAACCCCCTATATTTGACACTACTGTCACCCTGAATTTGAACTATGCTATTATTCGTAAATGTTTTTACCTATGATTGACTTAAACATATTTGTACTTGGCTTTTGAATCATAAGCACATACCATTCCCTGTGGGATTCCACCCTAAATTACTTAGTTGGGTTATATTACTGACTAACGATCGTTGGCACTTAGAATTGGAAGAAGTTTCATGATACATGAAATCAAACTTTTGTGATCGGTAAACACATCAGCATAGACCCCATACAAGTAATGCCTCCAAATTTTTAACTGATCCTTCAACTCCTTAAGTTCCATCAGAGCCATTCTATAAGGAAGTATAGAGATAGGTTGGGTATCGGGGTGAAGATCAATCCCAAAGTCTATTTCCCTTTCGGGAGGAATACCGAGTAAATCATCGGGGAAACTTCTGAAAACTCTTCTACAAGTGGGACCGACTCAAGAATAAGAGTTTTAGACTCCACATCCCTCACCCTCACACTATGGTAGACACAACCCTTCGAGATCATTTTCCTAGCTTTTAGGCAAGAAACAAATTAACCTCTAGGCATAGAATTTCCCCCCTTCAATCAAGGATAGGCTCATTTGGAAACTGAAATTTGACTACTCTAGTCCTATAATCAATAGAGGCGTAACAGGAATGCAACCAATCCATACCCAAGATGACATCATAATCTATCATTTCTAGCTCTATCAAATCAACCAAGGTAACTCTATGGGACAAGGAAATGAGACATCTTTTATAAACCCTCTTAGCCACCACAGAATCACCAACATGGGTAGAGGAAGAAAAAGGTTCTAACAATACATCGGGAAGCATATCAAATATCATAGCTACATAAGGAGTAACAAAGGACAAAGTATCACCCAGACGAAATAAATTACACACATCTAAATGAAAAACTTTTAACATACTAATCACCGCATCCGGGGAACTCTCTTGATCACCTCTGGTTTTGAGAGCATCGAAACAGTTTTCTTAGGAGCATTCCTACCCGAACCACTTGGACCGGATGAAGGGTATGGTTGATCCCTATGATGACCATTTCCATCATTCTTAGAAACCGAAGGAAAATTCCTTATTTTGTGATCCGTGTTTCCATAACAAAATCAAGCATTAGAACACACTAGACACTTTCTTTCATGATTTCTCCCACATTTAGCACAAGTAGGCATAAAGACCTATTACCATCTCCTTGAGGTTTTGGGTTAGACACCCTTTCATTATTAGGCCTTGAGGACCACTTGAATAACCTTGCATGGAGAAGTTTTGCCGAAACCTTGAACAACCCCGTCTACCGGATCTAGAATGTGAATAGTTACCATAATCCACTCTTGCTATCTTTGCCTCTCTAGATCTTTCCTTGAAATTTTCCTCCTCAATTTTTTGGGCATGCACCAAAAGGCAAGAAATATCCATGTCAGGGACAAGAATAGCGGTGCGACACTCTTTGACTACCATGTCAGACACTTTCGACACAAACTTACTCATGTTGGCCTTACTATCCGCCACAATGGAAGGAGCATATTTGGATAGTTTAGTGAACCTCAAAGCTTATTCCCTTCCACTCATATTTCCTTTCCTAAGGATTAAGAACTCAAGTAACTTGGCCTCTCTCATCTCTAGAAGGAAGAATCTATCAAGAAAAGCAATTTTGAACCTTTCTTATTCTATGGGACCCGCTTCCACCGGCCTTGCCTTTTTCCACTGATTAAGCTAAATTTGAGCAACCCCTTTGAGTTTGTAAGCATCTAGTTTCTCCTTTTCTACTTGAGTCACACCCAAAACAGCAAGTACCCTATAGATCTCTTCGATAAACTCTTGAGGGTCTTCCTCAACTGTGGAGCCATAAAATTTGGGAGGGTTCATTCTTGTAAAATCCCTCGCTATTGTCGCCACTGTACCCATATTTAGGTTCACGGGGGCTACCACTTCTCTATTGTCTTGTGCCATCACGGCTTGATCCAACACTTGTAATGTCGACCTAAACTCTGCATTAGTCACATTCTCATTCAATGAGTCAACCGGAGCGTGAGGAGGAGCTTGGGTAGGAACCTGAGGAGGAAGAAACCATCTAATTGCCTTAGCCCTTCTAGTATTCATATCCTAAAAACCATCGGGCACGGATTAGAAGAAAGACTTATAGAGTTAGACTCCATGGCACGACTTAGAGAAGTGAAGAAACGAAGTAAACATCTAATTGCCTCTCATTCATAAATGTGGTGCGCTTCACACTTATGAACAAGACTCTACTAGACGTGGTTTGAGACCTTGTGCTCTGATTACAAAGTTTGTCACGACCCAAAGGTACCCCCTAGGTGTCACAAGGCGTACAAGACCCCGAGAGGCCTCATACAAGCCACTTAGCATATCATAACATAAAGTAATAGAGGAAAAGCAGGTATTGGCATAAGCTTATTGGACTAAGGCGCGCCACCTTAAGTGGAATGGAGCAAGGAGTTATCCACTAAATCATAGAAAGTCTACCTTCTCAATGACGAAGACTTCTTTAAATATAAATAAAGGTGTAAGAAAGCTTCTTTCCGACTATACTAACCTAGCAAAAATGATCGAGAATTTAAAACTTTTCAATACAATCGAAGTCTTTTATAAAAACGAGCAGAAGTCTAACATCATTGTCTCAAACTATCTAAATAACATGAATAAAGTCTTCGGTCACATCCTATACAATATTCCAAGACATAAAAGAAAAAGAACATAAAGAAAAGTGGTGATCACATCGTCGAACACAATGAGGACTCACCAAAACATCACTTGTTTAACAACAAAGCTATCCACGAGTGTAAGAATTAAATGCCGCCGGACCCTACATTTGATAATAATTTAGGCAATAGTTTGCGTTAGTACAATCAAGTACTAAATAAAATGGCTAGCATAAATAGCATAATCATAAGCATTAGTCAACATAAGACATAAGGCATAAGCATAATCAGGACATGATAGGGATACTCCCTCAAATAACCTCACTAAACCTTAGCAAAGACTTAGGTCATCCGCCTTTAGTCAGGTTTACATCATGGAAGGCATATCTAGCAACACTCCAAGAAAATCAATGTCATAACATAATCGCATTAGTCATACTTACTTTTAAAGACATGGGGATTCATCTCAATGCCTAGCTTATAAAGGCTAATGGGTATTTGCCTTTTCCCTTACATACTTTAATAATGTTGGTACTCGCCTCCACAATCACATCATATGATACGAGAAATCGGCTCCACATCATTTCATAAGGAGCATGGGTACTCGCCTCCATGTTCATTTATCATAGTGGGAACGTGGGGACTCACCTCTTGTTCAATTCTAAGGAGTATGGGATTCACCTCATATCATTGCATATGGAGGTCAAGGGTAATTGCCTCTAGCCTCATCATTCATTAAACATTGTAGTCTAGATTCATTTTAGGTGAGCAATCCTTTCAACCTAGAATAATTCATGTGAGTAAACCTCTCACATTCATTCAATAATGCGTATCAATTCATTATGGGAAGTATCCCTTCCATACTACAACATCAACAATCAACAATTCATAGTCTAGGCTTTACTCTTAAAGCACTTAACATCATATTCATCATATATGCTTCAATCTCAAGCAATTCTAATCATGATTCATCATTCTTATAAGGATATATCTAACCCGTAGAGTTTCCCTCACATGGCATCAAACCCAACTATATCATTTCAACCCTAAAATCATAGGATAGGTATGGGCACATGTAATTTCATCCTAAATACATGCAATTCTATCAATGCAACCATAAACAATCATAATCCACTCAATTCGATCAACATTCATCATAACCCACAACATTAGAAGAAATCCTAACTAGAATTGGGAAATTCTTCTTTAAATTGTGGAAATCTAGGAGGCTCCATGGGAGGAAGGATCCTATGGATGAAAAGACATCATACCTTAGTTACAATGACCAAAAATCTTGAAGATTGGGAGACTTGACCTTGATCTAGCTCCAAACTCTTCCATCTTCTTTCAACTTCTAGAGAGAGAATATTTGAGAGTTTTGGGTTTTCTTTTGAGTTTTGAGAGAATGACTTAAATGGGCGACTTTGGGGGTTAAAAATACATATATAGGTGTTTTAGACTAAGGAAAAATGACACCACTTTAATTTAATTAAAACTGGAAAAGACCCTTAAGTCCCTAAAATAACTTTCTAGACCTAACCCACGAGACCACAACCGACGAACCGTGGATGGACCTATGGTCCGTCCTGGTTAGTCGTCGTTTAGTCAGACACTTTGGGCCATCGATGAATCCCCCAACCACGGCCATGAAACTATCCACGGGGTGTGGGTCCTGGCGGTGGTTCACATGCTTCAGGCAGTTTCCATGGTGACCATCATGAGGCTCACCTACGGGGCGTGGGTCCAACCACAAGGAGTGGGTGGTTTTCGTAGGTGACACCTGGAACTTCTAAAAAAATTTCCAAGATTTCCTCTATAGGCTACAGGGTGTTACAAGCACCCTCCACTAAGACCTTCACTAAAATCCATAAAGTTTTCACGAAAGCAACTTCCTTATTCTTTTATTTCTTAACTTGCCGGTCTAAGATCTTATATGGGCCTACAAAATGGGGACTAAACTTCCTAAACTCATTACACCTTTCAAGGTGAGAATTTCAAGAAACCCAAATCATGAACATTAGGAATACTCAACAACCTTTCTCTCTAATCACACCATCTCATCCTTGGGAGAAAGCCTAAACGGACTTTCTAAACACCGTTTATTTAAATTTTGGGGTCGGATTGAGTTACCACTAAACTTTCACATCCATTACAAAAGATGATTCTAAACCCAACAACATACTCAAAACTCATAATGATCATAGCGGGTTCTACTATCCATAAGATAATAACAATAATGCAACCCATTTATACTTAAGACAACATCAAAGCCTAGCATATCAAATCTATCAAATTACAAAATACAAAGCAACACCGCAATCTAATAAAGCATAAAACACATACCGGTAGTCACATCCGAAGGGAATTCTTGTTCACCTCTAGCTTGGATAGCATGAAACCTATTTTTCCTTGGAGCATTCCCATCTGAACAACTAGGAGCAACTTTCTTACCCTCTCTCTCATTTTCCTTAATATTTGGACAATTCCTCATTTTGTGGCCACATTCACCACAACTAAAGCAACCCTCCATTCCGACTAAACATCTCCCCTCATGTCTTCTTTCCACATCTAACACAAGTAGGCCATAGGGATTCACTACTAATTCCTTATGATTTAGGGTTAGACTCCCTATCTTCATTATACCTTGGAGCATTGGAGGAGTCTTTCCCGAAAAACCTTTCATGATGCTTAAGACGACTATGTCCATCGGACTTTACATAAGGAGAATTCTTGATGAGTCCACAAATTGGACTCATTTAGGGCTATATTTTGATATAAATAGTTTCCTCAAATGCATATTTTGTCTCAATATCTGATGTAAATCCTTAAGTTTCAGGTATTTCGAGTTTGAGGCAAAGCATGGACACTACTTGACAAGAAGGAACAAGGTGGATGAAAAGAACGAAGAAATAAAGGCCTGAACATCGCCGATCCCTGTCGGCGAGTGACTAATTGGCTTGGAGATCACCTTTTGTTCCAGTGTGTTGAGCCTTGAAGGAGAAGGTCAAGTCTGCGATGAAAAAGAGCAGTCGGCGCGTCACCGAGCAGTTCCGCGAAGCAGTACTTCTATCACCCAGCAACTCAAAATGTGAGAATGCTGAAGGCAAAAGCAGGAAGGCGATGAAATTGACCAAATGGCGGATCACCGAGAGTATCGGCAATCCCGACTAACTGCGCCGAATGGTCCTCCACAACACAAATTTTCAAACTCTATAAATACTTGTTTAAAATTTCTATCTTAGATCTCTTCTATTATTCAAACTTCTTACAGTTTTTGAGAGATTTTAAGTTTTAGAGGGTTTTGGAGACTTTGATGTAAGACCTTGAAGATTCAAAGGGTTTCAACTCCAAGAAATTGGACGTGGGTCTCGAAGATTCTTCACTTTTGACGTGTTTTAAGACTTAATTCTTCATACCCAGTTGATGGAAAGTGATATTGGTATAAATGTTTATCTCTTTTACATGTCTAGCTAAAACTCCAATTCTTGGGGTGTGATTTTGTGAATATGGGTTAAATTATCTGTTGGGTCTTGCTTGTTGATGGTTTATTTCTTATTTAAATGTGATTTCATTTAGTAGTTATGTATGAACCTAATGGGATTGTAGTTGCAAATACAATTTCATCTTAGTATTTTTAGCTTGCTCGAGAGAGAGGTCGTAAAACTAAGACAACTAAATTGATAGTCAGTGGTATTAGGTAGACATGGGTTCAGCTCGAGAGAGTGAACCCTAGTCCTTCTGCCACATATTCAACTCGAGAGAGTGAATGGGCTAAGGTGGAGGATGTGCTTAATGCGGCAAAGTTGGTGTTCGAGAGAAACCGAGTTAATTAGGAGTAAGTTGCTCGAGAGAGTATTTACCCCACTATAGTCTAGCCTAGTCACAAATTTTCAACAATTTACTATCAAAAGTATGTACCCAATAGTCTAGTTTATCCCGTATTCCTATCACATCCCAAGAATCTCGTCTCCATATCTAGTTTTTTTATATTTTTGCTGTTTTTAGTTGTTAATTAATACAAACCCCTATTGATAACTGATGCTTGCATCACCCCTTAGATTTAGTATGTTTATATTCGATAATGTTTATAGCTATAACTAATTAAAACTTGATTTTATTTTTCTATTAATTCTCAAAACCACTCCTTGTTGGAACGATCCCAACCCTTGGTTGGCTTATATCACTACATGCGATCGTTTGGCACTTGAACCGAAATAGTGTTTGTTCATTACGTCGAACATCAAAATGGCTCCACTGCCGGGGAGTGGTGTTATTTGTGAATTTCTAGTTTAGTAAAATTTTCGTTCTTCTTAGCTACAGTTTTACTTACTTAATTTTTAGTTTTGTTTTATTGGCTTGAGCTTCAAAACAGAGGAGGTGAGTAGGTTGAGCAATACTTACGAGCAAATGGAGTTTCCTCCATTGGAAGTAATGTTGTTCAGGGATCGCATCCTAACCTTCAAACTATTGGAAGGTAAACGGATCCATGAGACATGGGCAAGGTTTAAAGATCTGATAACTCAATACGCAAGTCATGAAATTCCTAATATAGTCCTCCTTGACTGTTTCTACAGAAGTCTGGGTCTCGAAAATAAGGTATTGGCAGATCAAATCATTCCGGGTGGCATTGCAAAATAGCCATATGCGATAGCAGTCCAACTGCTTGATCACATGGCCGAGAAAAACCAAGAGGTAGAAAAGGACTTCATGATGGCCGCACTAATGACTCAGGTGGATAAGTTGACAAAAAGGTTCTAGAGCTTGATGTCCAGTTCATCAAAAAAGACCGTTATGTCCCTCCCCATGAGCGAAGATAATCAAAGAATAAGGGGGATGGACAAACTGAAGCAATGCTCACGCTCCTTCTCCGAAAATCTAATACGCAGGACAGGGTATTATAGGAACTCAAGGAGAATGTATTTCTATTGAACCAGATGTCAGCCTCCCATGCCAGGCTCATTCAGCTACTAGGGTCCCAAATGGACAAAGTGCTAAATGAGTGTTATAAGGATCCGAAAAAGAGGTTGCCTGATTAAATTGAGGCAAACCACACTAGTGGAATTTGAGCATGGACGTGCGTCGTTCCACGACATTAACTAAGGCGTTGTTTGGTAGGCAACCCAAAACCCCTTCTTGCTTTCTATTTATGTTTTGGTAAAATAATTGTGTGTTGTTTGTACAGGTTGATGTGTGGAAAGTGTTAGAAAAAGTGCAGGATGGCGGGCAACAATTCCAGTCGGGGAGTCACCGAAGAGGTCGGCGATCACGACCTTATCCACCGTTTGACTCAAGACATCTTCAAATTGGAGTCTGTAAAACTCAGCGAGCCTAGGGAAATTATTGGCGAATCGCCGACCATGTCGGCAATCTCGACGGAGACCACCGTTGGGTGCCCCACACTCACGGGAGGTTCTGTAAAATTTGGCGAGATAACTGAACACCCATCGAATAGCCGAGAAGATAGGTGAGATCGACTATTGTCAACAAATGGGCGAAAACTGGGCGGTTTTGCAAACCGCAGGTTTAAGCTCATTAAATTTCCCTCACTTTTTATCTTCCCAAACTCACACCCGCACGCTAGTTCCTATATTTTCACATTTTTAGAGTATTTTTAGTGTTGATTTGTGATCGGAATTGGATTACATTGTCGTGTATCATTTCAATCTTCTCTTTATCGACACAAAAGGTTAGTTTTCTATGCCCCAAGTTTATTTTATCAAAATTTATACTCATATGCAATAGCCTTATCTTGTTGAAGTGTTCTGATCCTGCCTGATAGGACTAGATTGTTTACATGCATGATTTAATTTGATAATCTTGTTCGAGTAATTGTGACTGTTGAGTTCCCGTAATTTCATGCCTTAAACTAGATTAAAATTTGAGGGTTTGTGTTTGGGTGTTATGGGTCCTACCTTAATTGTACTGGTGCATCCTTTGATTTTATTTTTGGGGGTTGCAGGGTTAAATTTGAGAGTTGGATTGAAAATAGGCACGTTGGGCCGTTTGGCGAGCTGGGTCGAGCTCGCCGAACCACTCGGCGGTTTTCCTAATGTCCCCATCTCGCTTTTGATTTCGTGCTTTATTTGATGATTGATTCTGTAACTTTCGGCGAGAAGCTTGATGTCACCAAAAGCTTTCGGCGACTCACCGAAAGTCTTCTCTTTCTCCCTCTATCTGCACCCCTTAGCCTTTGTGCACTGGAACTTTCGGTGATCTTATCTTTGTTCGCCGAAGGCTAATGGTGATACGCCGAGTGGTTTTTCCATCGCCTATTTGCTGCAATTTTAGAGCTAATCCTTTAGGCGAGCTCGATCTAGCTGGCCCAAGAAATTTGGCGAGTCGCCCTCTAGTTTGGCGCGTCTGTCTGAAATAGTTCTGATGAGCTTTTGTTTATGTTTCTCTAACTTCTCTTTGAGATTTTGCAGACATGACTATATCAAAAGTTGCTGCAAGAATAACGCCAGCTTAAGAGAAGTCCAAAGGAATTGCGATAAACGAGGATGATGTTACGTCAGAAGGAACAGTTTCGAAATTACCCACAACTACTGGGAAAGGCAAGGGCAAGAGGCCCACTTCTATCAGGAAAAGCATTACCCTGGACCTTAATATTCCTTCATGGGCCAAGGTATTCTACAGGGAAGTGTATGTCTTTCTGGCAGACTCAGAGTCAACATAATCTAGTAAAGCTGGCTCTTTCGAGGTGACTCCGGGCACTGATGCCCAAGTACAGACTGCTACACCGGGCACTGAAGGCCAGAAAGATGGAGAGACTGCATAGACAGGATCCTTTCTTTACCTCTATCTTTGTCTTATTTTCTTTCACTTTTGGATACTTTACTTCATCTGCGTTTGAGGACAAATGGTTTTTATTAGTGGTGGGGTAAGGCCCACATTTTTTGTGAATATTGATATTTGTGTTTTGTTTATATTTGGGTCGTTGTGCTTAAAATTGTATTTTACACTGCTTTTTACGGATGTTTGAGCTTGTGGCTCCTTTTATTTTAAATTGTAAATGATTTAGACCCTGCCAAATTATTCACCCACTCTTGTATGTACTTGAATGTGGTTGTTCTTTAGTAAATTTTAGTCTTGGTTTTGATCAATATCGATGACTCAAATAGATGTCATAATTGAACGAACATGAATGTGCGGCTACGCTGAGACCAAGTGAAGTTACATAGTCAATATGTGAACTCGTTGCATCTCGTTGTGGCTAGCCAACTATCAAATTGATTCTCTTGTGATGAGCGTTGCACACTAGTGAAAGTGTGGAGTCATGTTTGACTTTGGTGTCAATGCCTTTTGTGATGAGCTTACTGTGAACCATGCATGATAACACCTAGAATTTGCCCCGTTGGTCCGGTCGACTAAGTAAGGCTATCTCTTGATATGATCTTAGGCAACTTCGAAGAGTGTGAGCTAATTTAACATATACCTCTCTTAGGGCCTACCTTGTGAGTGTGTGAACCTCTTTTGAACACCCTTTGAGCCTTAGCTTTCTGTAGAAGAAATTTGATGAAAATATGACCTTTCTAAATCCGCTACCCATAATCCTCGTGATTCGTGGTTGATTGAATAGCCAACTTAGGCCAAAATGGGGTGTGGTGAAAAGAGAACGCAAGTCAAGAAGTGCAAGAAAAGTCCCCTTTAACCTATGGTGTTGAAAAAGCAAATGGAACCCCTCCATACAAAAAAAAAGAAAGAAAAGAAAGAAAAAGGAAAAGAATGAAAAAGTTGTGGAAAAAGTACAAAAGAAATGGGGGTTCTGAACAATCCATGGAAGTGAATAATGGGACGACTTATGAGCACTAAAGAAAATGATGAAAGAAGAGGAAAGGGAGTGTTGAAAGAACCACATTTCATGAGGATGAAAGTCACTGAGCCTAAATGCCCATACCTTTGCACTCAGCCCCATTACAAGCCTTGAAAAGACCTTTTTGATCTTGAGTGAGCTGAAACAATTGTTGATTGGAAAATACGGGCAAACCTATGGGTGAAAGAATGCATTGTGTTCTTCTTTATGAGAGTGAGTATTGCATTTGATTGCGGAACTTTAAATGATTAAACCATTCTGGGTGAATATGGAATCATTCTTGGTGTGAGAATATTTGAATACCTTTGTTGAGCTCGAATTTGCATTTGAAGCAAGTACAGTGAGCTTGAGAATATTTGATAATGGTGTGTCACAACTTGAGTCTTTGAGTATACAATTTATCCTTGCATGTGTAAGTTGAGTCTTGTTGTGCACATTCATGAGTGAGTCTTATGTAGCACTATTTGAGACATCCTTTTGAAACTGCTGAACTTAAGTTTTATTCGAGGACAAGCAAAAGTTTAAGTTGGGGGTGTTGATGAGTCCAAAAATTGGATTCATTTAGGGCAATATTTTGATAGAATAAGTGTACTCAAATGCATATTTTGTCTCAATATCTAATGTAAATCCTTAAGTTTCAGGTATTTGGAGTTCGAGGCAAAGCATGAACACTAGTTGGCAAGAAGGAACAAGGCGGATGAAAATAACGAAGAACTGAAGGCCTCAAGATCACCGAGCCCTGTTGGCGAGTCACCGATCAGCCTCGAGATCGCCTTTTGTTCTAGTGTGCTGTGCCCTGAAGGAGAAGGTCAAGTCTATGATGAAAAAGAGCACTCGGTGCGTCGTCGAGCTGTTCCGTGAAGCAGTACTTCTATCGCCCAATGCCTCAAAATGTGAGAATGCTAAAGGCAAAATCAGGAAGCCGATGAAATCGACCAAAAGGTGGATTGCTAAGCGTATCGGTGATCCTGACTAACTGGACCGAATGGTCCTCTGCAGCACAATTTTTCAAACACTATAAATACTTTTTTTTAATTTCTAGCTTAGATCACTTCTATTATTCGAACTTTTTACAGTTTTTGAGAGAGTGTAAGTTTTAGAGGGTTTTGGAGACTTTGTTCTAAGACCTTCAACATTCAAAGGGTTTCAACTCCAACAAATTAGTATTTTTGTCTTGCTCGAGAGAGAGGTCGTAAAACTAAGACTACTAAATTGATACCCGGTGGTATTGGGTCGACATGGGTTTAGTTCAAGAGAGTGAACCCTAGTCATTCTCCCACAAATTCAGCTCGAGAGAGTGAATGGGCTAAGGCGGAGGTTGTGCTTAATGCGGCAACTCAATCTTCGAGAGAAACTGAATTGATTCGGGGTAAGCTGCTCGAGAAAGAATTTACCCCACTATAGTCTAGCCTAGTCACAAATGTTCAACAATTTACTATCAAAAGCCTGTTCCCGATAGTCTAGTTTATCCTGTATTCCTATCACATCCCAAGAATCCCGTCTCCATATCTAGTTTCTTTATATTTTTGCTATTTTCGGTTGTTAATTAATACAAACCCCCATTGATAACTGACGTTTGTGTTACCCCTTAGATTTAGTATGTTTATATAAGATAATGTTTATAGCTATGACTAATTAGAAATTGATTTTATTTTTCTATTAATTCTCAAAACCACTCCCTGTTGGAATGATCCCAACCCTTGGTTGGGTTATATCACTACACGTAATCGTTTGGCACTTGAACTGAAATAGTGTCTGTTGATTACATCGAACATCAATTATCATCATCTTTAGACCTTTTTTTCTCTCTAGCTCTCCCTTTTAGTTTCTCCTCTTCAGTTTGTTGGGCATGAGTAATAAGTCAAGAAATATCCATGTCACCAATGAGCATGGTAGTACGACATTCTTTCACTAGTAGATCGGACACTCCCGACACAAACTTACTCATTCACGACCTAGAGTCGACCACTAGGAATGGAGCATATTTCAACAATTGAGTAAGCATTAATGCATATTCCTTAACACTCATTTTACCTTGCCTAAAGTTAATGAACTCAACCACAAAAGCCTTTCTCATCTCTAGAGGAAACAACCTATCAAAAAAAGTTATTTTGAACCTTTCCCACTCTATGGGACCCATTCCTACCGGTCTAGATTATATCCATTGGTTAAACCAAACCTGTGCAACCCCTTGGGTTGTAAGCGGCCAATTTCGCCTTCTCCGTCGAAGTAACCCCCATAATGTCTAACATCTTATAAACCTTATCTATAAACTCATGGGGATCTTCCTCAACTTTGGATTCATGAAATTTTGGAGGGTTCATACTCATAAATTCCGCACTCTTGACGCCACCGTACCCACATTTGGATTCACGGTGGCTACCACCTCTCTATTGTCTTGTGCCGTCACGACTTTGGCTAACACTTGGAAAGCCAACCTAAACTCTGTATTAGTCAGATTCTCACCTATAGGTCAATCGGAGCTTGAGGAGGAGCTTGGGGAGGAACCTCTTGATTCATATTGTCTTCCTCATTCCTTCTAGCATTAACCGTTGTAGTAGTCATATCTTGAGAACCACCGAGAAAGGAATAGGAGAAATACCTTATAGAGTTAAACTGTATGGCATGACTTAGAGAAATGAAGAAGTGAAGTTTCCTAAACATCTAATAGCCTTTCATTCATAAATGTGACACGCTTTACACTTATGAACAAGACTCTACTAGACGTGGTTTAAGACATCCTAGAACCATTTTAAACCTTGTGCTTTGATTACTAAATTTGTCACGACCCAGGGGTACCCCCTAGATGTAACAAGGTGTACAAGAACCCTAGAGGCCTCATACAAGCCCCTTAGCATATAAAAACATAAGATAATAAAAAATGGTGCAGAAATTTAAAATATTTTCAATAACATCAAAGTGTTTTATAAAACTAAGCGGAAGTCTGTCACACTTGTCTCAAACTATCTAATACATGAAAGTCTTAGGGACACAACCCATAAAATAGTTTTAAAACATAAAATGAAAGACATAAAGGAAAGGTGATCAAATCCTCGATGTTATGAGGACTCACCAAATCTTCACTCCTTTCCCTACTATGAACCTAGCCACGGGGATGGAAGTCAATATCGCCAGACCCTACATTTGATAAGAATGTAGGCAAGAGTATGTGTTAGTACAAAAATGTATAAAATGTGATGGCTAGCATAAATCATCAACATAAGCATACATAGGCATTAGTCAACATAAGGCATATACCATAATCATTAGAGACACCTACATAAGTCATAAGCATATTCAATGCACGTAATAGATCATCATAACATAAGAGGAACACTTCTCAAGTAACCTCAACTTGTTCTTACTCATTGTACAGGTCTTCACCTCTATCCATACATCTCAAGGAAAGTAATTCAATTAACAATCCAAGTTAAGCTATCATCATACAATCAATCTCATGTGGAAACATACTTACAACACTTCCTTGAAGTAATCTTGTTTCATCATAAACATGCTACTTTGATTAGGGACTTGTCCCTCATTAGTCATTTTTACTATTCATGGAAGAGTATCTCTCTACTAGTCCAAGACACATCATCACTCGGGAATGGTCACGATTTACCAATTCAAGGCTATCAAGGAAAAGCACCTCTTTGTGCTAGACCAAGCTATCATGGAAAGCACCTTTCTATGCAAGTCCAAGCTACTCAAGGAAGGGTACTATTCCTCAATCCAATCTACCAATGAAATGGTTTGGCCATACCAACTCATGTTGTCATGCAAATACCCTCTCATGCTAAATCAAGCTAACCTTTGGAAGGATACAATTTCTCAATCTAAGGATATCGATGAGATCTAGTACTTAAGCTTCCATGCATTGTCTTGTCTTACCAAGTCAGGCTATTCATGAAGGGATATCATATAACTACTTCAAGCTATCATAGTTCATACATTCTTCGATTCCTTTTAGGTGAGTAAGCCTTTCAACCTAGAATCGTTCTATGTGAGAAATCTTTTTATATTAAAGTTCATATGTGTTCACGTGAATGTCCTTTCAAGCAGCACAACATCAATATCATAATCGTTGACACTTTATTCTCAAAGTGTTCTTAAAGAATTTACATAGATTCTATAAGACATGCATAATCTCATAACCAAAATGTGGTGACCTATGGATGGGGTTCACCCCCCGTAGGTCCATCCACTGTCCGTGGATGGCCTCTGTAGGTCGAACCCTGTAGCAGCCTCCAAGACCAAGCCTCATCCATGAACCACTGATAGCCAGGATGGTCCATGGACCCATCCACTGCCCGTGGATTGGGTCTGTGGTACATCACTGTGCAATCTGTCTTGGGTTCGGCCAAGGTAAGGTTGTTTTGGCAAATTCCTATTTCGACCTATTAAGTGTTGGACAGTTATTTTAAGTTTATTAAGATATTTTAAGAGTATTAAATCATTAAAATACTATTTTAGATTTCATTATTCAAATCCCCCAAATCAAAACCCCTCCCTCTCCAAATATCTTTTCTCTGGAACTCCATTGAAGACCAAGAGAAGAAGAAGACTTCGGGCTTCAAGAAAATGGCTAATTGAGTGGATTTTCATGTATTTCATCTATTAACCTATGGTGATCCTTCATTTAGGGTTATCTTTCAATTTCAAAGAAGTTTTCAAAGTATTCATGTTCAGGAAAAACCTAGGGATTTACTCAATCTCATGGGTTCTTTCCTCAAACGATTTCAAATGGTTATTAATTTCATATTGTGATTGTATTGGTTTTTAATTGATTATTTTATTTTGAAAATACTCTATGAACCCATGATTTCTCTCAATTCCTAAATTGTGCCTTTATGAAGTGGGTTTGTTGATTATGAAAGCTTATGATTGTAATTTGACTAAATTGCTTTGGTTTATTGAATTGTTTCATTATCTATGCCTGAATTATGGTTAAATGTTGGTGTTTTTATGATTTGAGATTCACGTCCTTGAAGGCATGTTTTGACTAAATTCCATGTTGAAGTAGAATTGTGCTTGAACTATTGATCCACTTGAAAGGTGGAGGTGTTTACTTACTAAGTATATGAATGAGAATTGTTCTTGACCTATTGATCCACTTGTATGAATGAATGTAAAAGTGAATGTGTATCTTGAATTGGTAGGCTAAGGCATCCTTTTCTTATATTGATGAATGTGATCATGAATGAAGTATCTTGAATTGGTAGTCTTAGGCATCCTTCTCTTGAATAATGAATGTATATTGACTTAATTTATTAATGTCTTGAATTGGTAGACTTTCATAAATGAATAAATGATGAAGTATTCTAGGCTACACCTTAAATTGGTAGACCTAATGTTGGTGGCCTCTCATAAGGAGTCTAGGAATTAATGTGATGTTTACCCTTTGATATGTAGCTCTAATGGTGGCAACCCTTTCTTGTGTGAAATGATGAACATTGGAACGGCAAACCTAATGGTGGTAGCCCTCCTAGGAAGATCAATGAGCTATCCTTAAATGTACCTTGAACCGGTAGACCTAATGGTGGTGGCCCTTCATGTGTAATATGCTTTGGGTTGGTAGGCCTAATATTGGTAGAGTACAATGATGTAATGTAAATGAAATACTCTATGGGAACGGAGGCTAAGCACCGAGTGGATATGGCTAAGATGGTGACTCTACCAATGTTAGGTTAGAGTCCATAGAACATCTTTCTTATCCCATAACTATGTGCCTACATATGATGTGTACTAGTTCTACCCTAGGCAAATAGAACACATTCCTTCGATGTAGGGTTACATGACACTGGATTCCATGATTTAGCTCTCATGGTCTATGTCGGTTAATGCATATTCCCATCATGTGAGATGTGCATTATGGTTTCTTGATGTTTTTTATGAAGTGTAGGTGGTAGTATGGGATGTCATCCATGCATTTCACGAGTAGGCTTTGAAAGGGTCATAGAGAGTTCTCTAAGTCTTAATGACTATTGTGTGAAAATCCTCTAAATGATGTTATTGAAGAATGTTGACTCTTATATGTTTATATGTAAATGATGCATGATATACTTGGATTGTATTATGAGTTAATTCCTAGTCATGACTTGTTGTATATAAATGTTCCATGCTTATGGTGACTTCAAAGGAGTACTTAGTGCGAGTAGTAGTATGGGATGCTACTTGCACATTGCACAAGTATGACTTAGAGTTGTCTTAGGTGATGGTACTTTTGATGATAGGAGAATTGTAATATTTATATCTAATGTGTGAGTATTATTGAAGATGGAAAGGCTAAATGGTAAGTTTGCTTTTGGTGAACTTAATGTGGTGCCGTAGTGTGGGTGGTGGTATGGGACGTTATCCATACATTGCACAAGGTATAGCATGAGGGTTACTTGAGGTGAAGGTCTAATGTGAAGGTAATGGCTTAAATGTTGATATTGTTCAAATGTGATTTTGTGACTTGTTTGATGATTATACTTGTATTTGATATCTCTTATGCTATTGTTCATGATATTTCTAAAAAGTGGCATAATGCATGGTTTCCCACCAAAATGTCCTTTTTAAAGCTTGTTTTTGCATGGTTATCATACTTGGTACATTTTTGTATGCTAACCCATTCTTCTATGTTTTTACTACAAGTGTAGGTTCAGGTAAGGGATTGCTTCTAGCTAGATTGAACTGCTTGGATTGAGATTTTCCTTCAAGGCTAAAGTGGTACGTCCTCATAGATCGAGGACAAGAGTCTTTTTGAAGTTTCTTTCCTTTTTCATGTAATAGACAATTCTAGTATTTTCAATAGTAAAGGGTCGTGTCCCTATTTTTGTTCAAGATTGTATCTAAGATGGCCATGTGAGATATAGACTTCTGCTTGTGTTTAAATATTTTTTTTGAATGTTAGATTGTATGGTTTTAATAAAAGTTTTAAATTATGTACTATTTCTATTACCTATACAATGAATGAGCTATGAATCTTGTATAAGACCCCTTCGGAGTCGAGTATGCCGTGTTGCATCTGAGGTCTAGACTCGGGTCGTGACACATACATTCATAATATAGGTCATCTGGGTAAATCTTTCCACAACAATCCTATCTATCTTTCATCAATCATATAAACTTCACTCTAAGAGTCGTAACATTTATTGTTCATCATATTAGCTTTACTCTCAAAGCCCTAGAAATCATCATTCATAACTACGAGCCTTACTCTCAAAGTAATACTTCTTCATAATCATTACATATGCCTAGATCTCAAGACATTCTAATTGCATGCTTTATTCTTAAGAAATTCTAATCATACTTTATCATATAAGCTCACTCTCAACCACTACTAATCATGATTCATAATATATACTTCAATCTAGTTCAACTCATGCCTGCATGTTATACTCTTCAAGTAATTCATACCTACATGCTTCAATCTCAAGAAATCTATCATGTATTTCATCAATCCTAGAAGATTATCTCTAAATCCTCAATTTCCCCTTTCATGGCATAAAACCCTATTTTATCAATTCTAGGTTAGAAATAAGGGTTAGTCATGGGTACATGTAAATTCATCCTATAAACATGTAATTCTATAAATTCAATCACAAACAATCATAATCCACTCAATTGGATCAACATTCAGCATAACCCACAACATTGGAAGAAACCCTAACTAGAATTGGGAAATTCTTCTTCAAATTATGGAATTCTAGGGGACTCTATGGATTAAAGGATTCCATGGATGAATAAGACATCATACCTTGATTACAAATCACACAAATCTTGGAAGACTTGAGACTTGACTTGACCTAGCTTGAGCCCTCTTCTTCTTCTTCAACTTTCTAGAGAGAGAACATTTCAGAGAGGAACCCAATTCTTTTGGTGAGTTTGAGAGAATAACTTAAATGCCTTAATTTAGGGGTATAAAATACTCATATAGGTGGTTTAGACTAGGGTAAAACGGCACCACTTAAGTATAATCAAATCCGAAAAGTACCCTTAATCCCTCAACCTAACCGTCCCTAAAGCCCACCCACGAGACCCCACCGATGGACCCTGGATGGACCGACGGTCCATCCTAGTCGGGCGTGGTCTTGAAAGAGAAATTTGTCCATCGACGATACCCCTAGGCACGGGCCATGGATCCATCCACGGGGCATGGGTTGTGGCTGTGGTTCACTACTTCAGGCAGTTTTCTTGGGGCCTCTTCATGGGCCATAATTGGTCCTTGTGGGTTAGTACCTTGAAGTCATAAAGTGCTATCCTCTCTTTTGAATATGGGGTGTTACAATAAGAATGTAGGCAAGACTATGCGTTAGTACAAACATGTACTAAATATGCCAGCTAGCATAAATCATTAACATAAGAATAGCATAAGCATTAGTCAACATAAGACATAGGCTATAAGAATAAGAGATAACAACGTAAGTCATAAGCATATTCAATGCAAATAAATCATGATACTATCAGAGGAACACTTATAAAGTAACCTCAACTTATACTTACTCAATACATATGTCATCCACCTCTAGTCATACATATCAAGAAAGGCAACTCAAGCAGTAATCCAAGCTAATCTAACATCATAACAAGTAATTTCATAACAAAACATACTTACAATACTTCCTTGAAGTAATCTTGTTTCGTCATGACTATGCTACTTAGATTAGGTATTAGTCCCTCAAGCTATTCTTACTATACATGGAAGTCTACTTCTTTACTAGTCTAAGACAAGTTATTACTCATGAATGGTTACGATTTACCAATTCAAGGGTACCAAATAAAAGTACCTTATTATGCTAGACCAAGCTATCATGGAAAACACCTTACTATGAAAGTCAAAGCTAATAAAGGAAGGGTGCTATTGCTCAATCTAAGCTATCATGATATGGTGTGGCCTCATCAAGTCAATCTACCATGCAAAGCACTCTATTGTGCTTAGTTTAAGCTAACCATTGGAAGGGTACTATTACTCAATCCAAGGCTATCCATGAGATCTGCTAATCAAGCTATCATGCATGGTCTTGTCTTACCAAGTCAAGTTATTCATAAAGGGACCTCATATTACCACTTCAAGCTATCATAGTTCATACATGCTTTGATTCATTTTAGGTGAGCAAGTCTTTCAACCTAGAAACATTCTATGTGAGAAAACCTTTCCACATTCATGCATTCATACATTCATAATATAGATCATGTGGGTAAATCCTTCCACTACAACTTTATCTACAATTCAACATTCATTATATAAGCTTTACTTTCAAAGCCCTAATAGTCATAACCCATCATATTAGCTTTACTCTAAAAGCCCTACTAATTATCATTCATCATGCATGCCTTAGTCTCAAGACAATTCTAATCTCAAAGCCTACAAGTCATAATTCATCATATGTACTTTGATTTCAATAAATTCATGTCTACAAGCTTTACTCTTAAGCAATGTATGTCTATATGCTTCAATCTCAAGCAATTTATCATCTATTTCATAAAGCCGAGCAGATTACCTCTAAATCCTCAATTTCCCCTTTCATGGCATAAAACCCACTTACATCAATTTCATCTTTCTAGACATGGGTTAGGCATAGGTAGATGTAAATTCATCCTAAAAACACGTAGTTATATCAATTCAATCATAAAAAATCATAATCCACTCAATTGGATCAATACTCATTACATTAGAAGAAACCCTAACTAGAGTGAGGGAATTCTTCATATAAATTTGGGAAAACATGGGGGCTCCATGGATGAAAGTATTCCATTGATAAAAATTCATCTTACCTTGATTACAAATACCACAAATTATTGAGGATGTGATACTTGACCTTGATCCTACCTTGAACTCTTTCTTCTTCTTCTTCAAGTTCTAGAGAGAGAAATATTTGAGACGAAGAACTTTGGGATTCTTTTGGGGTTTTGGAAATAATGTCTTGAACGGTGAATTTTAAGGGTTAAAATCACTTATTAAGTGTACTAGTCCTATACAAAACAACCTCACTTTAATCTAACTCAAACCGTAAAGTCCCAAGATACCCCTACTTGGCAGCCAACTGTCCATCCTTCTCGAGAGGCATTACGAGCCGTGGTCCTCACCACTTGTTATGGTCCTGATCGTGGTCATGGACTAGTGGCTAGGACACCTTTCCTTGGCCCTTAAAAATTGAAGGCATCATCAAGAGACATCGTACGACCCGTGGTCATCACCACTGGCCGTGAAGTGGCTCGTGAAAATGAGTTCAACTTGGGCAGCCCTTGGGGAGCTACTGCCTAGACACCTCAAGCCACACCATGGGCCATGGTCCTCACCACTGGTTGTGGTGGTGGTGGTGGTCGTGAAAGTGGGGGCAGTGCTTAGGGAGTGTTGGGTATCCTTATCCCCTTCCCTTGGCTCTTGCCCTTTCTCCTTGGCTTGTAGTCCTCACACATAGCGCTAGTTGGCCTACTAGACTACGGGGTGTTACAATATCTCCCCCTTGGGGACATTCGTCCTCGAATCACACTCTAGGTATCTCTTAAAGGAAAGGACTCTGACTAGCAGCCTATCATGCATGAAACTCATCTAAATGAACATAATTAAGGAGGAAACATTGACTGCGAACTAAGCATACTCAATGCATCATATGGAAGGTAGGAAGTACATCTAACAACCCATTATGCATAAAATTTCAACACTTCTCATGTTCAAGAAGGAACTATCATGTCCAATCTAAAAGCATGCTCAACACCGTCTCGTGGAGCCTATATGCAATATATACTCAAAACATACATTCAAGGAGGAATCTCTTATCTCCAAGCTACTACATGTTCATCAATACATCTCATCAAGTCTTTAGGCAACTCATACTCAATGCACTACAACAGGAGGAAATCAATCATGCAAACTCATTTTCTTTCAAAACACAGGTTTTTCATGAACATGCACAATCATAAGAAAATCATGGGAACATCTAAAAACACACATGACCTCACACAAGAACAAACTATGAGAAACTCATTATCTCAAGCTAAAGGAGGAGTAGAAGGAAAAAGGATGAGGATATCGGGACATCTTATCGGCCTTCACATTCCAAATGACACCCTCATCTAACACCCTCAACTAAAAGATCCCTCCATACATTTTTCACGGTAGCAACTTCCTTGTTTTTCTATTTCTTAACTTGGTGGTCTAAGATCTCAACCAGTTCTTCTTCATAAGAGAGATTCTCATTAACTCCCAACACTTCTAAGGGATATATGAATGTCGGATCTCCAACACACTTTTTTAATCATAGAGACACGAAAAACCGGATGCACCGATGCCAACTCATTAGGCAACTCTAGATCAAAAGCAACCTTACCAACATGTCTCAAAGTCTCATATGGGCCTACAAAATCGGGACTAAGCTTCTCTTACTTCCCAAACCTCATTACACCATTCTTGAGTGAGAATTTCAAGTAAACCCAAATCATAAACTTTAGGTACACTCAATGACCTTGCAATCTAAGCACATCATCTCCCCCTTGGGAGAAATCCTAGACGGACTTTCTAAGCACCTTCAACTCAACTAAGGTCGGATCAATGCATCACTAGGCTTTCACACCCATCATACAAGACGATTCTAAACTCTGGTGAACTTATACTACTACCTTTTAGAGGATTCTACTCACTTACCACATCAAGGTATTATCTAAACATTCTATTCCTCAAATCTTTACATAACACCGGGGCATTAGTCAAACCAAAAAACATACCCAAAACTCATAGTGACCATATCGAGTTCTAAAATCAATAAGACAACCTTAATGCAGCTAATTCATACTAAAGACAACATTAAAGTCTAGCATGTTAGGTACTATCAAGTCATAAAAGACAAAGCAACACCAGAATCTTGTAAAGCATAAAACACATACCGAAAGTTACATCCTGAGGACACTCTTGTTCACCTCTAGCATGGAGAGCATATAACCTATTCTTCTTTGGACCATTCGCACTCGAACCACTAGGAGGAGCTTGCTTACCCTCTATTTTGTTAGCCTTTGGCATTGGACAATCCTTTATATTTTGGCCACTTTCACCACAACTAAAGCAACCTTCTATGCCTGCTAAACACTTTCCCTATGTCTCTTTCAACACCTAGAGTAATGAAGAAATGAAGTTTCCTAAGAATCTCGTAGCCTCTCATTCATAAATGTGGTGCACTTCACACTTATCAATAAGACTCTACTTGACGTGGTTTTGAGACATCCTAGAATCATTCTAAACCTTGTTCTCTGTTTACCAAGAACCTCCTGTGTCGTGACAAGGCGTACAAGACCACAAGAGGCCTCATACCAGCCCCTTAGCATATCACAACTATACCACCATGGAAACTAGTAGGCTAAACTAGAGCTTAACAAAACGGTTAGAGTCCAAAATGTGACCACGGTAGGACCCATGCCCCATGGGTCTGTCCACGCCACATGGGTTAGGGCCATAGGTCCAAGCCTCTAAATCAGGCTCTCTGAACCCCCAACCCACGCTTCACCAAAATGGGCCATGGGTCCAACCACGGTCCATCAATGAGAGTCGTAGATGGAGCATGGGAGCTAGTTTTTTAGGGTTAAGTTTAGAGGAACTTTTGGGTTTTGCAGTTTGAATAAATATTAAGTGATGTTGTTTTAGCCTAAATTAGATGACCTATAGAAGGATTTTATACCACTAAATTAAGTCATTCACCTCATTATTTCTAAAACCCAAATCAATTCCCAAACTTCATCATCACCAAAGAAATTCTCTCTCTAGAAGTTCTAGGAAGAAGAATAAGAAGGAAGTTGGAGATAGGGTTCAAGGATCAAGGTTTTCTACTCAAATTCATTGGGTTTAATTACTAAGATATGGTAGCTCTTCATCCATGGATAGAATTCATTCATGGAGCCCCTTCAAAACCCTAATTTTTTAGATAGAAATCCCCAAAAAGCTAGGGTTTGATTCCAAACTCATGGGTTCCTTTAAAAACGATTCTAATGCTTGAATTATTTTATATTATGATTAAATTGATGATTTATTGTGGTTTTTATATCGAAATCCCCAAGAACACATAAAATCCCTATATTTCTCGATTATGATCTTGTGATGTAGGTTTGTGGATGAAAGAAGGATATTATGAGATGATGCTTGTAGTAATTGGGTTACTTGAACTATGTTAATCTCCACGTCTAATGTAGTTAATTCTAGATGTGTTTATTCGATATGAGCTTTGATCCTTGTAAGGGAAAATTATGATATTATGCATGTTTATGAAGTCTTTTAATATGCTTTAAGTACACTTTGAGAGTGAATTGTCTATGATCATGATCTAGTTGTTCTGTTCTTGAAAGGTTATTCTCATATACACACTTATTCATGAATATGATATGATGTGAAAGGTTTTCTCATAATATGAAGATTCTAAGGTTGAAAGGCTTTTTCACCTATTGAATCTATATTTAGACATGGATGGTGAAAGACTATTCTCACGCATGAACTAATGAGCTATCTTAATGAATCAAGTTATGATTTAATATGTATTCCATAGGAAGTAATGCTTAGCACTAAGTGGATATTTAATATGAGATGGAAGCTTTTACACTTGTTAAGTTTGTCTTCTAAATGGGACATTTTACACTAGTTGAGTCTGGGTTCCCAAAGTATGTCTCATAAGATACAGACCTTCTACCTTAGTTGACTCAGGGTTTCTAGTAGCGATCTCATTTTCCCATAAACTATGTGCCCCATAGGTTATTTAGCTAGTGGATCCACCTAAGCTAAGAGTATGGTTCTTCCATAGGCAAGTAGGGCAACCTTTTTCGGTGTGGGTAACATCGGGGGTCCATGTATAGTTCACATGGTCTAATGTCGATTAAGGCTTATTCCCACGATAGTAATAACAAGAATATGAATTATGAACTATGGTTACTCAAGAAGCTTTTATATGAGGTTCCAAGATCTTAAAGGTAATGAATATGAATATAGGCCTAAAAATGTTTACTTAGCATGGGTGGGATTTATGGGGTCTTATTCATGCATTGCACAAGTATGCTTTGAGGGTATTTATGAAGTGCTTTCCGTTTGGTATGATGATACATTTATTGACTACACTTATGACTTATGTTTTTCCACTATCTTCATGATGATGTTCAAACTTAGTAAATTCCATACATTCAAATAAAATGTCCATTTTAGCATGTTTTCAATATTTTTATACTTGGCTATCATACTTTGTGCATTTTATTACTAACGCCCATTTCCTACATTTTCCCAAGTATAGGGTCCGGTTCTCAACGTGATCATCGTTGTGGCTAAAGCTTGGATTTTTTTATTCTCCTAGCTTGTTGGTGAGTCCTCATGATTCGAGGACGTATGTTATCTCATTGTAGCTCATTTCTTGTATTTCCTTTTCAAACTATGTTGTAAGGATTTTGTCCCTTTTCACTTTGAATATTGTAATAGATGGCTATGTTGAGACTTAGAGTCTAGACTTCCGATTTTCTTTTATGAAAATTTTAGACTTGAAATCTGTTCTTACTCTTATTGTTCTATTGCTTATGTTATGATATGCTAAGTGTATTGTATGTAGTTCTTCAGGGTTCTATATGCCATGTTACATCTAGGGGGTACCACTGGGTCGTAACAAACTTGGTAATCAGAGCATAAGGTTTATAATGATTGGAAGATGATGTATTATAAGCCATGTCTAGTAGAGTCTTGTTAATGACTGTGAAGGCGCCACACTTATGAATGAGAGTCTACAATATGTTTAGGAAATTTATCTTTTTCATTATTCTTAAATTGTGCCTTAGAGTTTAAATCTAAAAGATTTATCTTTCCTAATCCTTCTCTTATGTCTTCAGGATATGAATACACGAAGAGCTAATGCTAGAAGGATGGAAGAGGACAATGTGAATCAAGGAGCTCCTCCTTAAGCGCCCCAATCTTCGATAGATCCTTTGGTTGAGAATGTGACCCATGCGGAATTTATATCGATTATCCAAATGTTGGCTCAAACCATGATTGCTCAAGCCAGTAGAGAAGTTGTAGTTTCGGTGAATCCTAATGTGAATTTGGCTACTTAAATGGTTAGGTTTTTTGCTCAAATGAACCCTCCTGAATTTCATGGCTCCAAAGTGGAAGAGGATCCTCAAAGTTTCATCGACGAGGTTTATAAAGTACTTGCTATTATGGGAGTGTCTTCGGAACAGAAGGCGGAGTGAGCCTCCTACCAACTAAAAGGTGTGGCTCAAGTATGGTATAATCAGTGGAAGGGTGAGAGACCCATAGGACAAGGCTCAGTAGGATGGAAATTGTTCAAATTGGCTTTTCTTGATAGAGTCTTTCCCCTCGAGTTAAGGGAATCAAAGGTACATGAGTTCATCAATCTTTGTCAAGGAAGTATGAGTGTCAAGGAGTATGATCTAAAGTTCACCCAACTCTCCAAATATGCTCCAACTATGGTGGTGGACTCAAAGGCTAAGATGAGTAGGTTTATGTCGGGTGTGTCTAACTTGGTTGAAAAAGAGTATCGTATGGAAATTCTCCTCCATGACATGGATAACTCAAGGCTAATGGTGTACGCTCAAAAAATTGAGTAATCAAAACTCAAGGAAAAGAATAAGGAGGTGAAAAGAGCTAGAACCAGTGATGGGAACTTCTCCAATGCTTGATTTGATGGACAAGGTCGACCAAGGTTTAGACAAAGGTTTTCTAACAAAGGTTCCTCTAGTGATTCCCCAAGGGTCAACAAGGATAGGGTATCTAACCCTAAACCTTAAGGAGGTAATAGTAGTGGCTCTTATGTGAATAGGCCTATTTGTGCAAAGTGTAGAAGAAAACAAGATGGTAAGTGCCTAGTTGGCACGGATGGGTGTTTTAGTTGCGGGAAGAGTGGCCACAAGATGAGAGATTTTCCGATGCTCAAGGTTAAGGGAAGAGAAGATAAACAAGCTCCTCCAAGCGGTTCAAACTCTAATGCCCTAATGCAAAACCGCTTTTATGCTCTTCAATCCCGAGGTGACCAAGAGAGCTCTTCGGATGTGGTGGCCGATATGTTAAAAGTCTTTCTTATTGATGTATATGACTTTTTCTATCCCGATGCTACTTTATCCCTTGTGACACCTTATGTGGCCATGAAGTTTGATATGATCCCTTAAGGGGCTTGGTACTCGTGTTTAGCTTAGTATGGCCTTCCATTCGCAAACAAATGGTCAAGCAGAGCATACTATCCAAACTTTTGAATATATTTTGCGATCTTGTGTGACTTATTCAAGGGAAATTAAATGATCATTTGCCTTTGATTGAGTTTTCTTACAATAATAGCTATTATTCTAGTATTGGTCCCCATTTGAGGCTCTTTATCGTAGGAGGTGTAGATTTCCTATAGGTTTTTTTTAAGTTGGTGAGGTTGCTTTGATAGGTCATGAGTTGGTACATGAGGCTATGTAGAAAGTTCGTCTTATTCGACAAAGGTTGAAAACAACTCTAAGGTTGAGAAAAGTCATGTGCTGATGTTAGAAGGACAGATCTCGAGTTTAATATTCATGATTGGGCCTATTTGAAAAGTTCACCTATGAAGGGTGTGATGAGTTTTGGGAAGAAAGGTAAGCTTAGTCCCCGATATATGGGTCCATATCAGATTTCAAAGCGTTTTGGTAAAGTTTCTTAAGAACTTGATTTTCCTAATGATTTGGCATTAGTACATTCGGTTTTTCATGTCTCCTTGTTGAAGAGATTTCTCTGAGATCCGACATCCATTGTTCCCTTGGGATGTTTGTGAGTTAAGGAGAATCTTTCTTATGAAGAAGTTATGGTTGGGATTTTGGACAGGTAAATTAAGAGGTTAAGAAATAAGAAAGTTGCTTTCATGGAGGTTTTTTGGAGGAATCAGTTTGTTGAGGGTGCAACTTGGGAGGCAAAGGCCGATATGAAGTCCCATTACCCTCATCTCTTTCCCTCCAACCTCACTCTAGCTTGAGGTATTTATTTCCGCATGGTCCATCCTTATATCTTAGTCATTCTCATATTACCTTATTCATGCATGGTCATGAAAACTAGATTTTTGAGAAAATGAGTTAACTTGATTGATTTCTCCATGTTTTTGTGCAGTTGAGTATGAGTTTCATATAAGCCTTATGAAATGATGTTTTGAATATCCATTAGCTTGGAGTCAATTCTTCCTCCTCGGATATGTCCATTTATCTAATTGCATTCATGTTGGGTTGTTAGATCTTATTCCTACTCTCTTTATGATGTATTGAGTTCCATTCGAGGATGAATGTTCCCAAGGGAGACATATTATAACACCTCGGATATTGAAAAGAAGGAAAATGCAGTTCTTGGGTTGGTGTCTATGTCTATGGGTCCCACTAATAGACCATAGAAGCTTCTACGAGCCATAGGTGGCAACCGTAACTAAAGAGAAAATGAAATTTTTAAAACAAATCTCGGTACCCTTTTTTTATGATTTAACAGGATGGTCCATCGTTCCTCTTACGAGTCGTAGATAGGTCTCGTCAGTCACCCCACACTTAGTAAAATTTTAAAGCTTAAAGTTGGGTTCTACGAATGACATGTACGGATCATAGGAAAACCTACGAACCATACAATGGATACATCAAAAATGGGTCAATTTTAGGGTCCAGTAACCCATCCACCATTCACTAGTTCGATCTGTCTAAGGACCTATAGGATGTAGGTCCAACCATCGATGGGGTTCGATAGTTATTTTAAAAGAAATGGCTTTTGGGTCTTTTCCCAATTATTTTAACCCAAAGGTTATCTTGGAAATGAAAGTTTCCCCTCTTGCTTCATTTAGAAAGTGATTTCTCTTTTTTGAAGACTAACCTGAAGGCTCTTTGAAAACTGAGGTTTCCTTCCTTGTTCAAATGTGAAAACATTTTAAACCCTTTGGGAATACATAGTCCCCATATACTTTTGAAGAGATGAACTTCAAACTTTACTCTTTAATCTTTACTCAACTTGAACTTTAAGTCTTAAAACAAAGTTAAAACATTTGGAAAAGCCTTTTGGAAAACTCTAAGAATTTCTCTAGCTTGCTTCTTATCTTCTAGGCTTGACTCTTAACTTTCCTTGAATTGAATTATGGATTCAAGGATTGTGATTTGTTATAGGAAACATCTCATGATGTTTAGGAGTGTTTTTAGATATCTAAACATGAGAAAATATCAAGAAATCACTGTCTGAAAGCTGGTCCGCGACGCGGAGATGTATTTAAATTTTGGTTGCGAAATCAATTTTGAGGCAAAACGGTCTGTGACCGCTCCGCAACGCGAAGGAATTTTTCCCAAATCTGGGGAGCAAGTCCGCGACGCGGAGCAAGTGCCCAGATTTGCCCAACTAATTTTCTTCTTCATTTTCCAGCCCCAATTCGCCTAAATTCGATTCTTATTCTCAAATCCTCTTTAGATTCAGATACCAGCAAATGTACCCAAGAACCCAACTCAAAACAACTCCGAAATCGACCTTAAACATTCAAGAATTCCTCTTTATCATCCCAAATTTAAGAACGAAAGTAAATTCAAGAACACACATCAAGAACATTAAAACTTTCAATTCTTAGGACGAATTCACGCTGAATTAAACATGCTTGGCGCATGGGTGAACGAACCCAATGTTGTGTGAAGTCACATACCTTGTAGGGATCACCCCCAACGAAATTAACAAGCTAAACTCGACGATCTTGACGAATCTTGCTTCTCTTCTCCTTTCTCCTCTTCTTTTCTCTTTTCTCCAAGCCCTAGCGTATTTTGGTAAAATCGTAAACTGATATTATTTCGATTTGACCCTAACTTAATTACCAAAAATGAAATAAAATAATTGGTCAAGGAAAAGACCAAACTACCCTTTTAAAATCCGGATTGGACTTTCTTTATTCCAACAACCCAGCTTCCAAAAAGCATAACTCACTCATACAAACTTGGAATCGTGCAAATTCAGTGGCGTTGGAAAGACCACTCCAAGATATTTCATACCATATCTGGAAGCACCTCTAACACATCATGATTTAAAAGTTATGACCATTTGAAGTCAGCCAAAACTCAACTTATTCTAACTTAAAATTTTTTCCAAATTTTCACTCTTCCCAAAAATGATTCACTCTCCCATTCCCGGGCTGAGGCCCCCCTCAATGGGTTCTAATTCTAAGAAGGGGGGCGGCGCCCTGAATCAATCAAAAAGCTTATTGATTTAATTGAAGGGAACTAAGACGATTAGCTTAGCTAGCGTTCCGGGAGAATCTAGTCATTTAAGAACTTCGTTGTTTTCAATTATTAGCTTCTTCCTAGTTATTTCAATTTGCGAGATGTTACATGAACGATTTGGCAATGCAGTGCATGTCTAGGAAAGTAGCTGAAAGGAACAAAGAGATTCAAGTAGAAAGGAAAGACGATTAATTGAATAATAAACTTATATACACGAGCTGGTTATTGCACTAACCATATTTGCATTGAGTGTAATTGTTTGTATAAAGTTAAATAAGAACTCGAGTCAACCTCTTTAAGAGGATGAGAGATCAAATAAGTAACTACTGAAATAGTGAATGAAGTCTGGGGTATTGTGAGTAATATTATCCTTAGAATTGAAGTGAGTTCTTTCTACATGTGATTGGATTCCTATAAAGGGCTTGTAAAACCATAAATGTAATCTCTTAATGCTCACAAATCGCACGAATTATTTGTCATATGAATTATGTGTCTGATTAATATTGTGTTAGCTTGGGTTTGCCCACCATGTGCAAAGTGGGAGATGTAAGTTTTGGGTCGGTTGTCGCCCATTTGAACCGACCTGACCCAATCTGTTTTTACCCTATCCAATAAAATTAATTAATTAAATCGGATAATCCTTTTAAAAGGATAGAAGAGAACAATTATATTAATAATTCAACACCCCCTTATAATGCTCCTAGTGGGAGTAACTTTAAGAGATGTATGAAAAAAAAAAGACAGAAATAAAAGAACGTTGAAACTCGGTGAAAAGAAAAACAGAGAAAATAAGAAGTCATCTTTTTGCCAATATTAAATCGACACATACACGTACACTTAGTTTGTGAAAAAGAATAATCTTCGTTTCCTTGTGATTCAAAGAGAGATCTGGAGCAATTCGTTTCGACAACAAAATCAACAACAAATAATTCTGCTGCAAGTATTAAGGTACACATGTTGTTGTTTTTCCATTAAAATTCCTTCACTTTAGTATATTTTATGTTTCGTCTAATTTATCATCATATGATTTGTAATTGTAAGTTTCCGCATGGCACCCTAATCACTTTCGAACGTAACACTTATAACTATATTATTTAATCCTTGAAAGGACTTGATCAAAAAAGTGTAATCACTACAAAAAAACCTCAAATTGCCAACAGATTTTCCTAACAACTTCAGTTGGTTAGTATTTTACTAACAAATTACCAACATATTTCTAACCGAATTATTTTTGAAAACTTAACAACGAAATTCTAACAGATTACAAACCAAAATATTACCAACAAAATGTTTTAGTTGGTAAACATGGCGGGAAAAAATGGCACCAAATTTAGCAACTTTTTATTAATGAATTACCAACTAAAATATTACTAACGCACTTCTTTTGTTAGTAATATTAGCAACGAAATATATATCGGTTGGAAAATATGACAACAAATTTGTTTATATAATTTATTAACAAATTACCAATGAATTACTAACAAACCATTTACCAACGGCAATATTTTGTTGCTAAATTACCAACCAAATATAAATGTGTTGGTAAATTAGTAACGAAATGTAATTTGTTGGTAAACTTGCCAACAAATATCTAATCATTTGGAAATTTTGCCGACGAATAAAGATTGTAGTTTGTAAATTACTAACATAATTAAAATAGTTGGTAATATACCAACCGATCATTAATCCATTGGTAATATTTACCAACATATTAATTTTTAGTTGGTAATATTACACATGAATATTTAATTGGATAGTAACTATTACCAACTGTGATAAAATTTATCG